>PVIJ01008456.1:0-74142 GCA_004024925.1 Scalopus aquaticus | reverse complement strand
CTGAGGACGACCTGTGGTTTTGTCAGATAAGTCGCCTCTGGTTCCTTTGCCCTGCCAGATGGCTGATGACAGATATCCTATTTAGGCCTTCCGCCCTTGTCCTTAACTTGAAGTTCCCTGTCCCTGTTACATGTTTACATGTTTGTTTAAGCCTTGCAAAATGGCGTTACTGCAGTCAAGCTGGACTGGGATCTTTCAGCTGCAGCTGAAGAAAATCAAACTGGGCTGGGGGAAATGCCCCACATCTCTGAAAATACTATTAACCTAAAATCTCCGGAAGCCATGAATTCGGCAAATCGTGTCTACAGGCAGTAAAAACACGCTCAGAAAGACTCATCCGCGAACGCAGAGGACCCTGCGCCCCCGCCCGCCCCGCGGCGAGAGAAGGGGCGTCCTGCCCGCCCCGCCCTCCGCGCTGTCCCCGCGGCCGCACTTCCCCGCCGCGCCACCAGGCGGCGCGCGCCGTCCCAGCCTGACCTTTGCCCCGGGGCTTCTCCTTCCTCGGCCCTGCGGGTACCGTGCCGCCGGGGCGGGTGCTCCTCGCTTCCGCGTTTTCAGCGATTTCCGCTCCTGTGGCCCCTCATGTCAGAGTAGCGTGACGTGACCTCGCATAGCGTGGCGTGACGTCACACGGAGGGCGGAGGGAAAGCGCTGAGGAAGGAGAAGCTTAGGGGCCAACCAGGCCCGCGAGGAGCGGAGCGCGCCCCCTGGTGGCTCGGAGGGCGACGCGGCCACAGTGGGAATAACACCCGGAGGGGCCACAGCGGGCGGGGATGGGCGGGGGCGCGCGGGAAGGCGGAGCTGCAGCCCAGGGGGCGCAGCCGGACTTGGGGAGCCGCGGGGAGGCGCGATGGGGTCGCGGGAGACCCCGCAGAGGAGGGAGTGGGGAGCGGGAAGTTTGTGGACTCGGAGCTTGAAGGGGCTGGGACGACAGAGTGAAATGGCGGCGCGCGCCGATGAAACAGGGAGTCTCGGTCATTCAGAGAAAAGAAGTCTGTCCCGCCCTTCTGCAGGCAACTTTGGATTTACAACATTAGAAACTGGAATATTTTATATATATATATTAAAAGAAATAGTGATTCAATTTTTGGGAAATGGCCTAAGGAAATGCTTTCAACGCAAATAACTTGATTTGTAAACATGCTAACTAGCACTTTCTTATACTACAAATACTTGGAGACAGTCTAAATTAAAACTCCAGGAGACGGTCAAATATATTACAATGTAGTCATAAAACAAATGTAGCAATTAGGTACAATAATTCTGAATAGTTTTAAATGACTTGAAAAATACTAATGTTATCATGTAAAATGAAAGGAGAAAGATACAAAATTGTAGAGACAGTGTTATTCCAGCATGGGTAGAAAATATTAACAAAATAATATACTGTGCATGTAGAATAGAATGGAGAAGTTACTTGACATTACGTGGAATATTATACAGCTGTGAAAATTCTGAAGCTCAAGCTACATCCAATATGTGGATCATTCTGCCAACATACCGTTGAGTGAAAAAGTTGAGATATAAAATGAACATAATACGGTTTAAATACCACACAAAATTAAAATCAATTGGTAAGTATACATTTAGTGATACACACTTAGGTGATGCATTGTCATGAAAAGGGAAATAATTATAATGACATATTCATGCTTACTCAGGGAGGAAGAATATGACACAGTGTGGTCTTATGTTTCTTCATCCAGTTAATGGATGTAATTCTAAGACTTTACACTTATACTATCTGCCTTACACACAGGTGTAATATTTCACAATTCAAAATATTGGGTCAGCTCCCTGACTGGGGATTGAACTCAGACCCCAGTGGTTGGCAATAGCTTGATAGCCCTGAGACTTAACCCCTGCACCACCAGGGAGTCCTAAAAGTACTTATCCTTCAATGAAAAATCATAGTTCGCTGTTTCTCATTTTATTTTATTATACTGTTCAATTTTTCTACGATCTACAAAACTCCCTTTCAGTTTCAGAACCAGTCAACCAAAGCTAATAAAAAAATCGGTGCCATCATCGGTGCAATTACCCCCCTGCTCCTCAGCAGGTGAAAATTAACCATAGAATTTTTTTTAAGTCTTCAGAATTCTTTCGTGATTATAGAAAATTTTCTAAGGGTGAAAATATGGCATGTGCAGAGGAGCTGCATATCAGTTAATATCAAGGCACCCCGTTTCTTTACTGAGGGGTGATGGAATCTTACAGTAGAAAATTTTAGAAAGAAAAGTGTCACAAGGACAAACATTGGAGGTGAGATTAGGGACAATTTATAAATCTTAACTGACCCAGATATGGAAGTTTCCAGCAATCTTGGGTGGGGTCAGAGAAGATTATGAGGGAGGAGCGGGCCAAGAGGATTATCAACCTCAGACCAACCCAATCTGACCTCATGGCAAAAATTTCCAATCAGGGCCCGGTGGCGCGGCGGTTGAGCGCTGCGCTGTGGAGCTGTCGGCAGCAGCTATGCGAGTTCGACGCCCGGCCGGGGAGAATCCCACATGGTCCGGCAGACCCCTCCTGCCTCCCCGCTGCTCCCCTCAGCAGTGTGTTTCTGATCTGCCTGTTCTGCTCCCCGCTCTGTCTCTGGTGAACCCTCTCGCCGCCCCACGCCTCTGGCCCCAGCTGTATGTATAAATAAATAAATCTTTAAAAAAAATTTCCACAATCATTCCATCAAAGAACATTATAAAAGCACACCCCTTACACTGGCTAAATGTAGTTTCTGTTCTTTTATTTTAAAGATTTATTTATTTTATGTATACAAGAGCTGGGGTGCAGGCCAGCGGTGTGGGAGGTGAGAGGACTCCCCAGAGACTGAGGGGGGCACGGAACAGGCGGCTCCACTGAAACACACCGCTGAGGGGCAGCGGGGAGACAGAAGGGGTCTGCTGCGCCCTGTGGGGAGCTCCCTGGCCAGGATCGAACTCGTGCTGCAGATCGCTTCATAGTGCTGCCATTTAACCCCTTGTGCCACCAGGGAGGCCCGGGGGGCCTTTCCTTCACTCTCCGCAACCCAGTCTCAAGGACCCCTCCGGGTGGGCGGGCCGCTCGGGACTCGCTGGCTGACGGGCCCGGCGGTGGGCGGGCCGGCGGGGCTCTGACTGACGGGCCTCGCGACGGGGGGACCGGGCGGGACTCGCTGACTGACCGGGTGGCCCGAGAGCGAAGGTGCCAGCCCTCAGAAGGGCGCGCAGGGAATTGCGCGCGACTCCGGCGCCCAGGACCCCGCCCCAGAGCGCCCGCCCCGCGTATTTCCGGCGCGCCGCCGGAAGTGGCTCCCCTGGGGGCCGGCCCGCAGGCACCTGCCGGCGCCGGAGGGGCTGTCCGCTGGCTGGCGGCTGCTGCGGCTGGGAGAGGCTTCGGTCGGGCCCGGGGTCCGGCCCGGCGGCGTGCGCGATGCGGCTGGGCTCCGGGACCTTCGCCGCCTGCTGCGTCCTGATCGAGGTGCTCGGGGTCGCGCTGTTCCTCCGGGGGTTCTTCCCGGCCCCCGTCCGTTCCGCTTCCAGGACCGAGCACCGAGCAGAGCCCCCAGTGCCCGAACCCGCGGCTGGTACGGACCCTCCCCCTGGGGTCTCCGCTCCCCGGGTCCCACACTCTCCGGAGGACCCTCCTTCTGAGCCCCACGTCTCGGACTTCTGCCCAGCCGCCCGTGGCCTCCTCTTCCGCTCTGGTCTTCACCCTCTTCTTACCTCTGCAGCCTCTTTCTCTGTGCCCTGCAGCTTTGGGGTAACTGCCACCACCAGCCCCACTTCAACCCTCCTCCCTGGTCACCGCAAAGTAAGCTCTCCACCCCGGTCTGTCCTGCCCTGCTCCCACAGCGATCCACCCCACCGCACCCTGCTTCCTGGGCAGACCGTCAGCTCACTCTCTGCTCCAGGCACGGTTCTGCTCAGTCACACACGTCAGATAAGATTCCTGGCCACCCCCAGATTTTCCATTTCCCTAGTCCTAAGGCCTCCACACTTAGAGCCCTTCTTAGCCGTCACCTGCCCAGCAGTAAACACTAGGTCGGGACTCTCCGTTCTGGATCCTGGCCACACGATACCAGACGTGGGAACAGGTCGTGCACGCTGGTCTGTCTCCCTGCAACACTGGGCTTTAGGTCAGGCTTCCTCATTGTCCCCTTCCAGGACCCCCAGGAGGGACTGCCCACTAGACCTGGACTCCCAGGGCCCACGCACCCCCTTCCCACATCTGGCACTGCCCCCCTAGACCAGGCCTTTTCCTTGCTTTGGGGTGTGTACATAGGAAAGGGTAGGTGCTGGAGAGGGTGACAAAAATTAAAGAATAATGTGCTTGAACACAAAATAAAGTTGAAAATTCTGCTTTTTTCTTTAAACACTTAGGAGCAGCTTCCAACTGGACCAAGCTCCCACCACCTCTCTTCAGTAAAGTTGTTATTATGCTGATAGATGCCTTGAGGGATGACTTTGTGTTTGGGTCCAAGGGCGTGAAGTATATGCCCTACACAACTTATGTTGTGGAGAAAGGGGCGTCTCATAGTTTTGTAGCTGAGGCAAGACCACCTACAGTTACCATGCCTCGAATCAAGGTAAGCAGTTTGACTTGATATTTTATAAATGTTTTGGCCCTTTTGAAGATTTAGAGGGGCTCTCTGTAGTTTTTTACTTGGGGTATCAGTTTTAACAAAGTGGAAATTGATTTGGTGCTGTCAACCTCGCTGAGCAAATAGAATATAAAAGAGGACCCACAGAGAGGGTGGAGCTGAGACCCATGGTTTATGCCACTGTCGGTAGCCACAGCTCATTCTCTGTGGGAAGCCCAAAGGATTTAGAGCTGGACCAACACTCTGCCTTGAGGCTGTGTGGCTACCCTGATCTCCCCGCCCCTCACCCACACTCCTCGCCTCTCCCTGCGTGGGCGGCAGCTCGCCTGCCCCTGGGCCTCTGTGGCTCTCCAGCTTCCCCCACAGCATACTCACCCACCTCGACAGTGTGTCCACTTTCAGGCCTCGGCTCCAGTGACACTGTCATAGAAAACCCTTTAAAATAAACGGTCTTGGTTGAAAATACTGTATATCCAAACCCTGGAGTGCCTTGTAGCTGCTAAAGAGATGCAAAAGATGAAGTGATTCTGTGGTTTCTAGAGAAAGGGTTTGTGATGTCATTAATTGAAAAGCAAAATTGCTGAATTACAAACAGTCGTCATCATTTGGTAAAAACCTGCATCTTTGCCTACTTGTGGTTAGCACGCAGAAAACGGCCTGAAGGCGCGCACAGACCTGTCAGGGGTGGGAAGCAGGGCCATGGGGCCCCACAAGTAGGACGACCCCCAGGGCTCCCCGTGGTTTTCCGTGCAGACTGGTCTTCCCAGGGCCCGCCGGCCCCGCTCAGGGCAGCCTGTGGGTCACACGTGTTGTGAGGCGCCCGCCCTGGCAGGGCCCCGGGTCGCCGGGCTGACCCCTGCCTGCCACCTGTGAGTCGGCCCACTCTGTTGGAGCGGGGCCTCCAGGCAGGCTGGAAGGAGCAGGCCATGGCGTCCCCCGCTGTAAGGCCCCCCACCCTCCGCCCAGGCTGGCGTCTGACCCTGAGCTCCTTCTGTAGGCCCTGATGACCGGCAGCCTCCCTGGCTTTGTGGACATCGTCAGGAACCTCAATTCCCCCGCGCTGCTGGAGGACAGCGTCATCGCACAGGCGGCGGCAGCTGGGAAGAGAATCATCTTTTACGGCGATGAAACGTGGGTGAAGCTATTTCCAGAGCGTTTTGTGGAATACGACGGAACAACTTCATTTTTTGTGTCGGATTACACAGAGGTCAGCTTTTTGAATCTATGGTGCCAGGTGCAGCCCAGTGCCCCCGCAGTGGGACACATCATTTTGTGTGTGGCTTGTATCGGGGCTGTGGGAGCAGTGTAAAGAGGGTGCGGTCATTCGTCTCGTGGCCATTACAGCCCAGGGACACAGCCTGATGCAGGGTGTAGCCGAGGATGGCGGGGCGCCGGGGGGGCAGTCTGGGCGGGCTCCCCAGGGGGAGCTGAGTTTGGGTGGTGAGGGGCACGTCCGGAGTTGGCAAGACGGGCAGAGCCCCCAGGCCCAGCCCCGGGGAGGGCAGCTGGGGACAGGCCGTGGCCTGTCCGGGGTGCCTGCCCGCATGCTGGGGCGCAGTCTCCAACCAGGAGCGGCGTGTCTAGCCACCCAGTTAGGAAGGCGACCCTGGGGCAGAGCACATGCCACCTGAGCGTGGCATCGGGAGGGAGGGACGCTCTCACTGCTGCCACGCCCGGTCAGACTCTCTCGGAAGCTGGCCTCTGCGGGCAGCGGTGGCCGCTCAGCAGGGACTGACCTTCTCCCCCTCTGGGCACTCGAGGCGGCTCTCTCTGTAGAGACTTAGTGGGAGGGAGGTGGGCCCGTGCAGGGTCAGGGCTGACCAGGCCAGTGGATTCCAGGGGCCGCTTGACGCTAGTGACTGAGGCCTGTAAGAGGCGCGATGCCCTCAGCCTCACTGCGGCTGGCTCACGAGCGCCCCAGCCCCCGGGGCCTGTTTCACTCAGCCCCCAGCTCAGCGGCCCCAGCAGTGGTCCAGACCCCCTCTGGGGCCCTGGCTCACCGGGGCCGTCTGGACGATGCTCTGCCGTGACCCAGACACGGGGCCGTGTTAGTGGGGACCCCTTGATGCTGACGTTTAGCGTTTCGAGCTTGTAAGAGTTGGGTTGCCTAAAATAAGCCCCGAGTCTTAAATGACACGGTTACCCTTTCTCGGGCGAGGTCAAGGGAAGTAAGGGGAGCTCCTCACGCGTGCTTCCCCCGAAGGTGGACAACAACGTGACGAGGCACTTGGACAGCGTGCTGAGGCGGCGCGACTGGGACGTGCTGATCCTCCACTACCTGGGGCTCGACCACATCGGCCACGTGTTCGGGCCCAGCAGCCCCCTGCTCGGGCGCAAGCTCCAGGAGATGGACGGCGCACTGATGAAGATCCACACCGCGCTGCTGTCGGAGGTGAGGCGTGTGGCGCGGAGGGCCCAGGAGCAGCGCGGACCCCTGGAGAGCGCTCTGGCGGCCCCGGGCCCCGCAGCCCCGCAGGGGGAGGGCCGCTGCTCGGGCACCAGTCCCAACACCGTCTTCCAGCGGCCCGCGGGAGCGACCCATTGTCCACCCTGCTGGCTCCCAGCGCCGCCTCCCCAGGCCCGCCCCGCCTGGCCTCTGAGCTCAGGGTGCATCTGGCGTACCCGGGCCGCGGCGGGGGGGCACGGTGCTTCGGGATCATTTTCCCACTGGCACCACCAGGACGGCGCCAGAGCCCCCAGAAAGTGCCGTCGTGCACGGGGGCGGTCCCGGGGCGGGGGCGCGTTCCCAGAAGTGGTGTTTGCCGCCCACCCAGCTACGCGCAGTAAGGAAAATGGGGTTCTCGCGAGAGCTGCCGTCTGTGCAGTGAAGCTGGAGACCGGCCGCGCTTCGCGGGGCCGCTGCCCTCGGCCTGCAGCGTCTGCTCTTGCCCGGCAGGAGACAGAGGCCCTCCCACCCGCCCTGCTGGTCCTGTGCAGCGACCACGGCATGTCGGAGGTGGGCGGCCACGGGGCCTCCTCCCGGCCGGAGGTGGACACCCCGCTGGTGCTGGTCAGCTCCGCGTTCGCAAGGAGACCCGGTGAGCCGGCGCGTCTGGCCCGAGACAGCCTGTCCTCTCTGTCCCGCAGCCCCACTTTAATTTTTAAAGCCGTTTTCGGGCAGGCGTCCGGATGGGAGACATCCTGAGCGGGAGAGGCCGGCGGGCGGAAGCGCACCCCTCGCCCAAGCCGCGGGGCGCAGGCGCGGGGGCAAGGGGCGGAGCCTCAGGCTTCGGGTTCCCAGGCCGGGCAGGCCGCGCTGTCCCACCCCATCGCCCTGGGCTGGGCGCCGCCAGCTGCGTGGCCCGAGGCGCTTGGGGACTCAGGGAAGAGCCTCCGGCTCCGCCCTCCGGGCCTTCGCAGCCACCCGTTCGCGCGTCTCACCGCTGCAGATCTTCGCGGGTTCCCTCCCGGTGGCCCCCCCCCCCAGCCGGCCACCCGCTGTCAGAGCCGCCCCGCTCTGCCCACCGGGCCCCGTGCCCGCCTCTTGCCCCAGCTCCTCAGCCCACGAGCCCCGCGCTCGGCGGTCACTCCTCCAGCCTACTCGGTGTCTGGGCCCACGAGCTGCCCACCCCCACCGGCCCGCCCGGGGTCGGCTGGGCCGCGGGGCTCCAGGCGGCGGGGTCTGCACAGCCTTTCGGGTGGCTCCTGGCCCGGCCGGCTGCGGGGCCTGTGCCCGGGGCGTCCGCCGCTGCGCGTCCCCAGGGCCCTTCCATCGTGCCAGCGCTCGCCCCCGCGGCGTCAGGACGGACGCCGAGGCCTGTCTCGAACAGTTCAGTGCTTCCTGCACTTCGGTCACACTTTGCTCCTCTGCCGGGCGCTCCTGGTTTTTGATGGAGACTGGACACCTCTTTTTTTTTTAGATGTATTTATTTTTGCATAGGAGTTGGGGTACAGGCAAGAGGCATGGGGTGGTGAGAGCACCCCCAGAGACAGAGTGGGGAGCAGAACAGGCGGATCGACCGAAACACACTGCTGAGGGGGCAGTGGGGAGGCAGGAGGGGTCCGCTGGCCCTGTGGGGATCTCCCCGGCCGGGCATCGAACTCGCGCCGCAGCCGCCGACAGCTCCGCAGCCTGCGCTGACCCGCCGCGTCCCGGGGATCCCCAAGACTGGACACTTTAGAGGACACAGCGTGGTGGCTCTGGACACAGGCAGGCCCGTCCGCCACTTGTTTGTTGGTGGCGCAGCTGGGCTGCTGGTCTCCGGAGTCGCCCTGCGGCGCATTTCCTGGCGGCCTGCGACATGGCCGCTCGGTGAGGCCAGCTGCGCGCACTGCCGACAGTACCCCACATGCACCCTGGTCTGGCCTCGTCACAGTTGGGGCCCCATGGAGTGTTTGGGGGCTGGTTGGAGGCCCCTCGGGTGCTGGTGCCCCCCCCCCCAGGCCGGCGGGCTGGGGGCGCAAGAGCGGCCGGGGCCACGTCGTCCTGAAGCCCAGTGGGGGTGCTCGGGCTCCCCGGCTTCCTGACCGGCCTTTCCTAGGGGCCGCCCGGCGCCCAGCACGGGTGCAGCAGACCGACCTGGCGGCGACGCTGGCTGTGGGGCTGGGAGTGCGGATCCCCGAGAGCAGCGTGGGCCACTTGCTGCTCCCCATCTTAGAGGGGAGGCCCCTGCGGCAGCAGCTGCGGCTCCTGCACCTGAACGCGGCGCAGCTCGGCAGGCTGCTGCGGGAGAACGAGCCCGCCTACCAGAAAGGTAGGGCCGCCCCGGCCTGTCTGGGCGCTTGCACCGTGCGGGGAGCCGTGGCCACCACCAGCCCTCGGCGCCTGCTCCTGCCCCGCGCTGCTGCCCCGGGCGGCAAGTTGGCGCCTCGTGGGTCTGCCGGTTCTCGGGCAGCGCCGGCCCTCAGGAGCCCCCCAGGGGTCAGCTGGCTGTGGGTGCCACAGGGCGCTGGGCACAGGTGCCGAGGGCGCAGGGCACACTGGCACAGTCTGCGGCGGTGGGCCGGGGCTGGGCAGCGCGGAGTCTCGGGAGGGGCCTTCCTCCCGCTAAGCTCCGGGGCTGGGGCTGAGCCTAGGCCTTGGAGCAGCCGCCTCGCTCGGGAGCGGCCAGGTCTGGGAGCCTCCGGTGGCTGCGTTCCGGGCACCTTTGGAAGGTGGTGCCAGCAGGATTTGTTGCTATTGCTGTCCTGGGGGTGAGGTAGGTGTGTCCCGGGGCATCAGCCCTCAGAAGGCCGGAGGGGCCCGGGGGGAAGGTGGCGGGAGGGGCAGGTTTGCAGGGGCAGAGCCGGAGGGGACCGGAGGCTTGGAGCTGTGCCAGAATGGCCCCCGCTCCGCTGCGGGAAGGGCGCGGAGGCTGGGGCAGAGCCGCTGCCACCATCAGGGTCGGCCCGGGCCCTGGCCCCGCCGGGGCGGGCGGCTGTGCAGGGGTGCAGCAAGGGTGTGGGGGGCCGGCGGGTTGGCGGCTCTGCCGCGGCTATGCCGAGGGCGCGGGCTGGCCCTGCTGGACCGCACCCCAGCTGAGTGCCCGAGGCGGGGGCCGCGGCTCAGCCTGTGCTGTCCACGCCACGTGCGGGCACCAGGGCGCTGCTGTGGGTCACCGAGGGCCCAGGGAAGCCCAGCGGGGCCGGGCCCCGAGGCCTCGTGCGCCGCCACGGTCTGACCTGGCCCCCGCTTCTCCGCCAGACCCCGGCTTCGAGCAGTTCCAGAGGGCGGAGAGGCTGCACGGGAGCTGGGTCCAGCTGCTCCTGGAGGGCGGCAGCACGGACGTGCTCCTGGGCCTGGGCGCCAGGGCCCGCCGGCAGTACCTGGGCGCCCTGCGGTTGCTGAGCCTGGCCCTGAGCAGGCGGGTGGCCCAGTACGACGGCTACTCCATGGCGGTGGGCGCGGCCGTGGCCCTGGAGGTACGTGCGGCACCCGGCCCCACTCCCCCTGCCCCCGGCCGCCACGTCCGACGCCCCCTGTCCTCCAGGTGCTGGCCCTGCTCCTGCTCGGCGCACCACGGGCACTGGGCCGCAAGGCCGAGCTGGAGGTGCCCTTGTCATCCCCGGCCTTCTCGCTGCTCTTCTACCTGACCTTCCTGGTGCTTCTGGCCGTCCACGTCGCCGTGTGCACGTCCGCCGAGAGCTCGTGCTACTTCTGCAGCCTCCCGTGGCTGGCGGCGGGCGGCGTGATGCTGCTGGCCTCGGCCCTGCTCTGCGGGGCAGTGTCCGCCCTCAGCAGGGCGCTGGCGTCTGCATGGCGTGCGGCTGAGGTGAGTCTGTCTCTGTCACTTCCGCTGAGCCATCGTGCACCAGACCACGGCCAGGCCGGGCGTCCCCACAGCGGCAGGGAGGGCCCGGCGAGGTGGGCAGTCTGCCCTGCCCCCGCCCTGGCTCCCGTGTGACGGTGACGCGCAGGACAGGCTGCTGGCCGCAGGGAGGTTCCGGACGGGCGGGGACGTGGGAGCAGCCCCACCTGGGGGAGGTGCTTGAGCTGCAGCCCAGGGAGGCCACTCCTCCCGGCTCCAGGACCTCCTTCGCGCTTCTGCTGGACACTGGGCGCCGCTGGCCCCCGCCGGCTTCCGTCTGCTGGCGGGCGGCGAGGGCTGGCCCGTCCTTTCCCTCACGCCTCCAGCCATGTCCAGCTGCCCGCGGCTCATCGGCCCAGCTGACGGCCTCATGCTCGTCAGCCCGGGGCTTTGTCGGGACCGCGCTGGGCTGCCAGGTCGGTCATTCCAGTGGCAGTGACCGTTTTAGTGGAGACTTTCTGGACTCCTGGAAACTTGAAGCCGACGTCCACGGTGCTTTGCTTCGGCCTCAGGCAGGGCTGTGCCAGCACTGGCCTCTCCCCAGGGCGGGGCGGGGCGCTACCCAAGCCTGGGTCTGTGGCTCCCTTCGGGACACAGGCCAGGCCCCGCACACAGGCCTGGGCGCTGGGGGCAGTAGGTCTCGGTCAGCCGCCGACGTCCAGTGAGCAGAACCTCCATGCGCTGGACGCGCGGGTCCAGCCTCGCCCTCACCAGTGCGTGTTCCCTCTGCAGAACAGCCCAGCTCGCCCCGCGTCCCGGTGCTTGGAGCTGCGCCTCCTGGTCCTGCTGGGAACCGTGGGCCACGCGGCCAGTCTGGGCGCCAGCAGCTTCATCGAGGAGGAGCACCAGACCTGGTACTTCCTGGTCAACACCCTGTGCCTGGTACTGTGTCACGAGATGTGCAGAGACTGCTTCCTGGGCGGCCCCCGGGAGCCGGCGCGGCCCCTGCCCGAGGAGCCCCCTCTGCCCGAGGAGCCCGCAGCCTGGAGCCCGGGGCCGCCCGACCAGCAGCCCTCCCCCTCACTGGCCTCGCTCAGGGGCCCCGAGCGCTGGCGGGTGCTGGCAGGCCCCTGGGCCATCCTCGCCTGCTGCCGGCTGCTGCGGTCCCTCAACCGGACGGGCGTGCAGTGGGCCCACCGGCCTGGCCTGGGGCCCTGGCTCACCAGGTGAGACGCAGCGGCGCCGTGACGTGGAGGGCGCTGCAGGTGGGCCTGCTCGGGGAAGCGACGCCGCAGAAGGGCCTCGGCCCCCACCCCAAGGGGCTGCCGTCCGGGGAGCCAGCCGCCGGCCCGGGCCTCTCCTGGGCACTGAAGCCTGGTGGGAAGCGCAGCGGCGGGGTGGCGCGGAGGAGACAGGGTTGGCCAGAGCAGCCGGTCGTGCCTGGTGGCTGCGTGGCAAGTACAGGCGGGAGGCGGCTCACGACAGGCATCCCCGGGCAGTGGGAGGCCAGAAGCACCAGCCACAGCAGGCGGGCAGCAGGCGAGGGGCCACCCCCAGCATCCGGCCTCCTGCTCACGAGCGAGCGGGCCTCGGCAACGCTGGCGGTCAGGGCTGGTGTGGGGCCCGCGGGGTGAGGAGCGCCGAGAGCCTCCCGGACGTCTTTCTGGACAGCGGAGGCACTGGGGATGGCCAGCCCACGCGGCCGCGCCCAGGCTGGCTGTGCCCATCCCTCGAGGGCCCCCGCCAGCCCAGGGTCCCACAGTCGCGCGTCCTGTCCCTCTTCGCAGCGGGTCCGAGGCGTCCAGCGCCCTCCGCCCCGCGTGACCGTCAGCCCCAGGCGGCTCAAGCCCGACCCCAGGGGACCAGGGCCGCGCTGCCCCTCGGTGGGCTGGGCGCCCGTCACGTGCCAGTGGAAGGGACAGGCCTCTCGCCCCAGGGCAGCACCCCAGCGGCGGGGGCCCAGGCAGCAGGGGGCTTCGTCTGTGGTGGCCGCCGCTCGGGCCGGCACCCAGCCTCCCTCGGGAGCACGTCCCAGGTCGGTGCTCACGGCTCTGCGCATGGCCGCTGGGGTGCACCCAGTGACCAGCCCCCTGGGCGGGGGAGGGCCGGGAGGGCGCTCGGATTTGCTGCCCCCTGGGCGCCGGCTGGTCTGGGCACCCCGGGGAGCGTCCAGCTGGCCTCTCGCCTCCCACTTCAGGGCCTTTGTTGGAATTTAAAACCCACCCAGCTTTTCTTCCCCCATTTTCACTCTTCAGGCACGTCGGGGGCTTTTAACAGGCCTCAGGTGGCCGTGGGCAGCAAGCCCCTCCCCGGCCCCCGGCGCTGCGCTAACACGCCTCTCATTGCAGTGCTGAGCACAAAACCGCGCTCTCTGCTCTGTGCGCCCTCTCCCTGGCCGGCATCTTCGCCCTGGCGCGCCGGGGGTGCTCCCGGGCCTCCAGAGCAGCCCTGGGCCTCGGCCTGCTGGGCGTCTACTGCTACAGGGCGGCCGTCGGGAGCGTCCTGCTGCCATGGCGGCCGGACAGCGGAGCCGTTTCCAAGTAAGTGGACGCAGCCGCGAAAACATGCCTGGAGGGCCGTTTCGATGCCTCAGGTGCCAGCGGGGTGTGGTCTACGACAGGGTGGGCGCCCCCGGGGCGGGAACACTCGTGCGCCTGCTGTGCCGTGTGTGCGCGTGCCTCAGCACGAGGACTTCTTTCAGCCCGCTCGGTGGGCTCGCACAGCGGCCTCCTCCTCGGCGTGCCAGGCCCCCGCCCCGCGTCCCTCCGCCCGCCCCCGCGGCTCCCCCAGGGGCCGGGCAGACCCAGCTCTGGCCCGGGGCGGGGGCGGGCGGGCGGCGGGCTGGGGCGCCTGGCCCGGGGCAGCGCTGGCCCGTGCCCCTCGGCGACTCGCTCTGCTCTCAGGGGCGTCGTGGAGGCCCGCGTGGTCTACGTCTCCGTCCTCGGCATCCTGCTTCTGGGCGCCTTCAGGGCGCGCGCGGCCGCGGCGGGGCTGTGGGAGCTGCACGGCGGCCTGGTCCTCCTGGCCGCGCTGCTGCTGCGGCCACACAACCTCCCGGTCCTGCTGGGCAGCCTGCTGGTGCAGGCGCTGCTGGCCGCCTGCGTCTGGAAGCCTCTGCGCCTGGGCGCGGCCGAGGTGGCCGTCATGCACCACTGGTTCGGGCAGGCCTTCTTCTACTTCCAGGTGGGCCCCGCGGGACACGCGGCCTGCTCAGAGGCGCCCTCGGCCGCTGGCCCTGCGCTGACCTGGCGTCGGGGGGTCACGGGGCGTCTGGGGGGACGTGTGGGGGGCCGCTGGGCGCCACATGAGCCCCGGCCGTGCAGCTCCCTGGAACCCGAGACACTGTGGGGGCTCCGGGGCGGCGTGTCCCCGCCAGGCCCTCTGCGCCCCCACGTGCCGCCCGGTCGGCGCTTGGACGTGTTGGGGCACAGCAGCGACCGCAGTCTGCGCGGCTCCCGGGGGCGGCGGTGCCCTGACCCTGCCCGTGGAGCCGCGTCTGTCCTGTGCCCGCGCCGCGGTCCCCACCGAGTCCCCAGGCGGTCAGGGCTGTGCGCTCTGTTCCAGGGGAACTCAAACAGCATCGCCACCGTGGACATCTCGGCGGGCTTCGTGGGCCTGGATGGCTACGCGGAAGTCCCGGCCGTGTTCCTGACAGCGTTTGCGACGTTTGCGGGCCCCGTGCTGTGGGCCAGCCACCTGGCAGGCTTCCTGGCTTCGGAAGCTAGCAGGTGAGGTCTCGCCTTCCCACACGAGGGGCCCCACGCTCGGGAGAGCGGCAGCTGGCGCCAGACCCGGTGTTGGGGCCCAGGCCGAGCGCGTTGGTCGGCTGCGTCTCGGGGTGGCTCGATGGTGGGGCCGGCAGCCTCTGCGGGCCTCCCTGCCCGGGCCAAGGCGGGTCCGCGGCCTGACAGGAGCAGCTGTGCCGCTGGCTCGCGCACAGGCAGGGGCGCCGCACTCACGCCCTCTCCGCCACAGCGGCCCAGCCCTGCAGCACGCCTGCTTCTGCTACGCGCTGGCCTGCGCCCTCCCGGCCTCCGCGTACATCGTCCTGGTGACGTCGCTGCGCTACCACCTGTTCATCTGGAGCGTGTTTTCCCCCAAACTGCTGTACGAGGGGGCGCGCCTCCTGGTCACAGCCACAGTCTGCGTGCTCCTCGCGGCCGTGGACCAGACCCTCCCCGCACTCAGGCGGAGCTGCTCCGGCCGGGGAAAGTAGAGTCCGAGGACTGCAGCCCGCCCCGCAGGCCGGGCCAGCGCGCTGGAGTGCGGGACCGTCTGCGGAAACAGCATTGGAAGCGTCGGCACCGGGTCTCGAATTCCGCGGCCACTATACTTGAATTAAAAGAGCAGGTGGTTGATGGAAGAGCAGGTTAAGATACTTCGTTTCAATGTGAATGATGGTCCCTGTTGACAGTCAGGCCAGACACTTCTGAGCTTTTAATTTCTGGAGAAGTTGGGTGCTTAAGTGGGTGGACAAAGGCTCCGGGTTTGCCTTGTTGTAGGGTCCTTGTGGGGAGCTGACCGGCAGGGGAGGCTCGACGCGCTCAGAGCCCTTGAGAGCCAGAAGCCACTGGGCCCAACGGAGCCACCATCTTGTGAGCCACGCCGCCGGCATTTTATGGCGTTAGAACTAAGACGTTTCAAACACGCATTCAAGATACGCAAGCCCACTGCATGTTCATAAAACTTACTTTAGAAATACCACTCTATTTTCCAAGTCAAATTATTTGGCAGGAGAGTGGCATTGATTTTATAAATCTGCTTAATTCTGACTTAATGAGGGTAGCTGGGTTCTGCATCTGTCCTGTATGTGGTTGGAGTAGTCACAAGCTGGAAAGGGAGGGGTACTGGCATATCCTTTTTCTGATCGTTGTGGATGTTCTTTCTAGACACTACACTGAAACTCGACAAATGATAGTTTCTTAGAGGACAGCAGGAGAAGAAATGTGTCCGGGGCAAAAGTGCGTCCGGCGGAGCCCGAGGGCGTGCAGGGCCAGGGTCTTCTGCTGTGACATGGGCCGTGGCTGGTGGGGGGCAGCCTTGGGGATCTGGGTAGACGGTGCACGACTCTGTACTACTATTATAGCTTCTTGTGAGATTTGAACTATTTTTAAAATAAACTTTATTTTAGACAATAGAAGATTAGTTGCAGTATGGAATGCAGAACTCTGCTTCACTGAAACCCACAGTCCACCTTGCGCCTGCGTGGTCTCTATCCGGCGGGACCTGTGGCGTCTGTGCTGTTTCTGGAGGCGGCTGTCCGCCGAGTCAGGTGGGGCCCGCGTGCGGGCACAGCGCCACGGACAGGAGCAGCAGCCGCGTGCGGCCGCCTCACTCGAACAGTCCTCAGTGCAGATGCCAGTTTTCCCAGGCTCTTCAGTCTCACACATAAAAGCTCAAATTTTGTGATTGACTGAAAATACTGAGTGTTATTTCTTTAAACTCTTTTTGTTCATTTTCAAGGAAATATCTGCTACAAATCAGAGCAACCAGTCTGTAATTCCTTCAAATGAGAACGGGTCTGTGGCTTAGGGCTGCTTGGGCCCGGTCCTGCCGTGTATCTCCTGGAGGCAGCCTCAGGGCCACGCGCACCCACAGCACACGGGTGTCGTCCTTGCCTCTCCAAGCTGCCTCTCCCGTGGGAGGGTTGCTGGCAGGCGCAGGCCTAGAGCGTGTGAAAGCCCCTCCTGAGACCACACGGCTGGTCAGGCAGGACCAGGCTCTGCCGCAGCACCGTCCACCATGGCCACGGGCATCAGTGGGCTCAGGCGCCAGCTGGAGGGCTGTGTGCCCACCCCTGCAGGACATAAGTTGAGCCCAGTGGGGGAGAAGGGGCTGTGGCAGGTGGAAAAGCTCAGGGACACCAGGTCTGCTGAGAGGCCTTGGGCCTTCCTCCTGAGCCACACCCCGTCCAGCACATGCGTGTGGAGGGCCACCCTTCGTCTCTGGTAGTGCTCCTGGTCTTCAAGTCTGTTCAGCCTGATACTAATACTGCCTCTCCAGCATCCTTGGAATTGGTGCGTCCATACGTCTTTCTCCAGCCTTTCAGCTTCAACTCGTTAGGTCTGCATTTAAAGTATAACTCTTGTAAACACAATTTTTTATCCCTGATGATCCCTGTCTTTTAATTGCAATATTTAGTCAATTTATATTTAGTTTAATTATTGATAGTGTTGGTTTTAGAGGCCGTTTTTCTATTTCCTTAATTTTCACTTTTAGTTTTGTTTTTCCTTGACCCCTGGCCTGTGCAAGGCTTGGGGGGCACAGCAGTCCCTACAACACTGATTCCGAGGAGAGGGGGAGATAAACTGGGAGGGAGTGGGGGGCAGGGGGACGAGAGCCGGCCAGGCGACCAGCTGGCCAGGGCAAGGCCGCGACACTGGTCAGCAGATGAACCTTATTCACGGAGGCCCCAGGAGCCGATCTGAGCGACGAGGCTGAGTGTGAAAGCAGCGTGTGGCACAAAGATTAAATGTACGTGACACCACTGGCAAAGTTTTAAAATGTGCAGACCGACCGCTGCTTGGGGGGCTCCTGCTCTGTGGTGTGAGCACAAAAACAGCGAAACCTCCCCTGACCAACCGAGGCGCAGCATGCGGCCACAGCCCAGTCCCCAGGGCAGTCTGAGGTGGAGCTCTAGGCCCTGAGGGTCTGACCCCAGCGGGCCGGGGGCTGGGCGTGGAGCCCCCCCCCACGAGGGCGCCCCCCGAGGAGAGGAGCAACTGCGGCCAGTCTGGGTCGCCCGGCAGCTCGGCCTGAGGCTGATGGGGCGCTCCCTGCGAGCAGGTGCACGCGGCCCTGCTCCGGGGCCGCCTTCCGGCGCCAGCGAAGCGCTTCCGCTTTCTCGTCGGCGCCTCGGTCTGCCAGCTCTGGGCAGGCCACGGGCACCGCGGTCAGCGGGGCTGTCCCGGCTCCACCTCGCCCACAGGGCCGGCCAGGGCCCACCCCCATGGGGGGAGGGGAAGCACGAGCAGGCCACGCCCCCCAGAACAGGACCTTACGTGGAAAGAGGGTGCTCAGAAGCCAGCCTGAGTTAGGCAGTGCCTGGCTCCAGGGAGAGGGCGCTCGCCAGGGCGGGCAGGCACACAGAGGCAGGCCGGGCACGCGGCGGGCGGGCGGGAGCCGCCCTACCAGCATGTGGGTCCCGAGCAGCCCAGTTTGCGGGGCTTCCTTATCGCAGCGGCAGAGAGCTGATCCAAGTTCCTAAAGCTTCCAGGCCCCTGAGGCGGTCCAGGCACGGGAGGTAGCCCAGGTGCCGAGGGTCCAGGCCTCTGAGATGTGTGGGCCAAGGGCACAGGAAGGGCCGGGCCTGCAGGAGTGTGGAAGAGTGGAGCCCGCAGCGCGGGGCAGAGCCAGCGCGAGTGCTCTGGCGGAACAGCGCGAGCTGCTTCCACGCGCCCGTCTCCTGCGTGCCGGCGGCTCCGACCCAGCGTGTTCTGTGCTGGCCTGCGCCACGCCTGTCGCTGACGAATCTCCTCTGGGCACAGCGTCCACAGGCGTGAGATGCCAGCAAGACGAGAAGAAAGCCGCCTGTGGGGACAGCGACGCCGGGCGCGGGAGCTCGGAGGAGGGCAGCGGGCCTGCCCTTGTTCACGTGGGTCAGCGGGCTGCCCGCCCGGCCCCGCCCCTCCGCCCGGGTGTCCAGCACCCCGGGGCAGCCACCAGGGGCTGTGACGCAGGTGTTAAAGCAGAACCCTCCAGGAAGTGGCCCTTTCCCCGCCCCTGGGGCCTCCTCCCATCAGAGCCTGGCGGACCTGGAGCAGGTGCCCAGCAGGGCACGGGCAGGAGGTGGGTGGACGCACTGGCTCTGCCCCGCACTGCGGGCTCCACTCTTCCACACTCCTGCAGGCCCGGCCCTTCCTGTGCCCTTGGCCCACACATCTCAGAGGCCTGGACCCTCGGCACCTGGGCTACCTCCCGTGCCTGGACCACCTCAGGGGCCTGGAAGCTTTAGGAACTTGGATCAGCTCCCTGCGGCTGGGTCTGTGTCGCTTATTGATTTTCTTTTAGGGCCGGGCAGGTGAACAGCCCCCAGTGGCTGGGCTGCGGGGGCGGGGCCGAGCCTGGGCCCTGTCCTCAGCTTGTCCCCACGGCCCCGGCGGGTGCTCTGCGGTGGAGCCCCCACCCCCAGGTGCAGCTGGGCTGACGGGCAGTGCCCGCGGGAGGGTGGTGAGCAGAGCGCCCCACGTGCACACCCTCAAGAGGAGCAGCTGCCCACGGGTGAGCAGGGCAGGCGGCCACGCGGCCACCGCAGGAGCCAGCTTGCCGTGGCACTGCAGGCCTGTGCTCCCATGGCCCTTTGGCTGTGTTTCAGTCAGAAAGTCAGCTGTGAGATTCAGATTTGGGGTGCGGGGGAAGAGCCCCCCAGCCACCGAAAGGCAGGTGAACCCAGAGTGACCTGGGCAGTGCCTGCAGCCCGGCCCCAGGCAGGGTGTGCTCTCTTCAGGAAATTGTCCCCCGAAAAGGAAACATTTATGTCTGGAATAAAAAGCTGCCAACTCGGCATGAAGCCGAGTAGAAATGCTGAGCTGTGTCTGGTCGACGTTGGTCTCTTCGTGGTCACCAGTCCTTGGCCTGGCCCGGTCAGACCAAAGGGGGATTATTCTCTGAGGATCAGAGTAAGACCCATTAAAAGGAATTTCCAAGAACTGGCATTAGTTTCCAGGAGCACAAAGAACCAAATCTAAACAACTAACTTAATGTCTCCATAAAGTAGGGTGCACTCCAAGGAGAGGCCTGCGGGTCAGGCAGCCCCAGAAGGGCTGGGGGTGCCGGCTGCTCGCTGAGGGGTCTGGGTTTGTCTCCGCTAGTGACCTTCGCAAAGCGAAGCCCTGGGACCTCACACGGCTATGTCAGCCTCCACGTGGACTTCATGACGTTCGTGGAGCCAAAAACACCTCGTTAAACTCGCCTGCAATGGAGACTGGCTGGGAGGGTGCAGCCAAGTGCCGGCAACCGAGCCCCACATGGAGGGCGCCCGTGGCCCTCACTCTGGCCAGGGGCAGCCGGAAGCCCGAGGGAGGACACTGGCTTGCTAACACTTTGGGAAGACACAGGACATCCAGCATGGCAGACGGAGCGGCCGTGTAAGGCGGGCCCTGGGGCACTCGGAGGACGCAGGCCAAGCTCCGAGCCCGCCGCCCGGCCGGGGGCTCTACACCATCAGGGACTCAGGGGCCCTGGCAGCACTTTAGCGATTTGGCTTAAAAGCCAGGGAAGCACTTTACATGCGTTTTTACTGCCACCGCTCAGGTGCGGCCCGTGACCCGGTGGCATAAAGGCAGAGGCAGCGGGTGGCAGGGCCAGCTGTGGCCTCAGTTTGGCTGAACTCAGGGGCCTCACCTGGCCTCATCACTGCCCAGGCTTGGGCGGGAGTCCTCTCCTCGGGAGGCCTCGCCAGGGCAGGAAGGTCAGCCCGGTTTCATCAAAGTTGTTCAAGCATGGCCTGGAAGTCGGCCACCTCCTCAGGAGACCAGGGATGGTGACGGCTCCCCACATGTGTGCTTGGGGTTGGGGTCTTATCTCGGCGGCCGCCAGGCCGGGGGCTGGCATCGAGGGGTACTCTGCCTCTGGTCAGGGCGCCTGGGGCTGCTCCTCGACCCACCCCCGCTGGCAGTCGCCCTCAGGGCCCCGCAAAGTGGGCAGCCCCTGGCACTGCCCCCATGGGGAGCCCTGGGCAGGCCCACCTCAAGCCCCACATGGGGGCTCCGCACACTCACGGGACAGCCCCACCCTCTGGCCAGACGCCGCCCACCCGGCCCCCAGCCACAGGCTCACTGGAGCCGCATCCACTGCGCTGAGCACCCCACACGCATCCCAGCCCGAACTCGGGGCGTGTGTTAAATGAAATGCTACTGTATTGAAAATACCAGATTAATGAGTTAATCGACGGGAAGGCATCTTTGCCAGAGTCTTGATCTTTCAAAATAGGATTGGACTGCTCATAAACATTAACAAAGAAAGTTATCGGGGCCCCCACGGCCGGCCTCCAGGGCAAAGGCGTGAGGGGGCCAGGTCCAGGCTGACTCGGAGCCAGCTTCCTCCCGGTCAAATCGGCCGCCTCCTCCGAGCTGCGCCTCCAACGCAACCACACAGCAACTGATTTAATAAAGGAACTCACCGACTTTAAATTGCAATAAATTTACCAAACATGTTCACTGTTTGTGGAGAGCTTTACAGTAAGAAAGTATTGACAGAGCAGGCACATCCGTGTACAAAGTGTCGCTTTCCTCCTAAAGGGCCAGCTGCTGCGTCCTCTGTCCTCTCTGGAGGGTCCTTCCCCGCGAGATCGCCCTGGTTTGGGGGCTCTCACCGGGACCTCCTAGCAGGGGCCCAGGGAACGGACTTGCCAAAGAGCAATGCGGTGGGGCCAGCCAGCCCCAAACATTTATTGTAAACTTTAAAATGGATTCCGAATACGAACAGACACAGAAAACAAGAGCGACCTCCCAGACACAGAAACGGTAATGCTGGAGGACTCCTCCGGGGCTCGCGTGCTCCCGGCCAGGGCCGCAGCTCCAGGGCTGTTCCCCCCGCACCCCGAGGGGCTCGCATCCCCTGGCCCAGCTGCCGCCGCCGGGAGGGGAGGAGCTCGCGAGCGCGGCCCGCGGGGTCGGGCCGGTCGGGGCTCAGCAGGCCCGGCCCAGCTCCCAGGGGCGCGCCGCCTCGCAGGGCGGCCGGCAGCAGTAGGGGTAGGAGGCGTTGAGGTCGGGGTCCGAAGGCGCATACCCCGGCAGCTCCACCGACGGGTGCCCGCCGCAGCACACCTCCACACCCGCCTCGTCGAACGCGTGGATGACGCCCACGTTGATGTAGGAGACGGCGTGGCGCACCGCGAAGCCCGCGCAGTCCCCGGGGGCAGCGAAGTCCGACTCCTCCGGGGACAGGATGGAAGCCTCGCTCGGCCGCGGCTGCAGTCGCCGCCCCCGCCGGCCCCGCCGGCCCCGCCGCGCCCTGGAGCCCGGCGGCTGCACGCGGAGCCCCGCGCCGCCGCGGTGCCGCGCCAGGATCCGGTGTCCCCGCCGGCGGCCGCGCCGGCTCTGCGACGACTTGTAATTCTTGACCAGCAGGAGGCTGAGCAGGCCCAGGAGGCACTCGAGCGAGTTGAAGACGGTGGAGAGCACCAGGCCGCGCTGGTAGTCCTTCAGCTGGCGGCACTTGGCGGTCGTGGCGCTGTCCAGGGTGCTGCGGGCGCGCGGAGCGCTGGGGGCCGGGCCGGGGCCGGCGGCCGCGGGGCCGGGGGCCGCCGCCGGCGCGCGCGGGGGCAGGCAGTAGTGGGAGTACTTGCGTTCCACGAGGGACACGGTGTCGCCGTCGATCACGGCGCCCGCAAAGGCGCTGAGGACCCCGAGCATGAAGACCAGGACGCCGAGCAGAAGCAGGTTCTGACTGTTCACCGGCCCCGGGGGCCCGGCCGCGGCCCCCGGCTCGCCCGGAGCAGCCTCCGGAGCTCCCGCCGGGGCGGCGGGGACCCCGAGCCCCGGGCCCGGCCCTGGCCCCGCGAGGGGCGCGTCCCGGGGCCCGCAGCAGAGCAGGGCGGCGCCGAGCAGCGAGAGGCCAGCGGCCAGCAGCAGCCCCGAGTAGAAGGCGCCGGCGGCCGCCCCCAGCCGGAACGGCTCCCCGCGCAGCTCCGAGCCCAGCGAGAAGCACTTGAGGCCGACGGCGGCGGCGCTGAGCGCGCAGGCGAGCAGGAGGCAAGAGGAGAGCGCGGCGCAGGCCCCGCGGACGCTCCACTTCATCCTCCGCGCCCGAGCCGGCCCGCACCCCGCGCGCCCGCCGCCGCCCGCCGCCGCCCCCGCCGCCTGCGCCTCCTCCCGGCGCCGCGCGGCCGGACCGCCGGCCTCCTCCTCATCCTCCCGCGTCCTCCCGGACCCGCGCCGCCGTCGCCGGAGCCCGCATCCTCCGCCTCCCGCCGCCGCTGCCGCGGCTCCGCGCCGGGAACCGATGCGGCGCTGAGGACCGCAGGGCGCGCGCGCCCCCTCCCCAGCCGCCGGCGCCCCTCCCAGGACGCTGCGCTCCCCGCACCCCGCCCGCGGCCGGGAGCGCCTGGCCCTGACGCCGCCCCCTCCCGCCCCCTACAGCCCCCGCAGCCCCCCGGGACGCCCCTCGGCCGCCTCCGGAGAAGAGGCGCCCCCAGCCGCGTCTCTCCGCCTTACCCTCCCCCCACTTCCTGGTGGTCCTGACCGCCTCGGTCACGCCGCCCTCCACCCCAGACTCTCTTGCCCGACCCCCAGGCCCCACCCCTCAGCACCTCCCACCTCCTGCGCCCCCACTTCTGCGCTACCCTCACTCCAGCGCCGGGCCCCTCCACACCCACGGGCCTGCCAGCGGCCAGGAAGTTAGCTGGGGTGCAGGGCTGCGGGGGTCGGGCCCGAGCGGGAGTGGGTGTGAGGGAGTGTGAGAGCGGAAAAAGGGAAAGGGGTGAGTCTGGGGGAGACGGAGTGCGTGCAGAGAGAGGTGAGTGGGGTGATGGGTGGGGCCCTCCGTGGGGTGCGGACACTCTGGTGCACCCGCTTGGGTCGTGCTGGGGATGGGTGGGGGCGGCCAAGCTGGAGGTGAAGCCCTAGGCAGAAGGGAGCCTTGGACGTCTCCTTCGGGCCTCAGTCTGGAAGCCCTTCTCGGGCGCAGGCATTTCTCCAGACGCGGCGCCCAGTGAGTTAACTCTTCAGAAGGCGGTTCACGGCCGGGCAAGGTGGGGCGCGCGGGGGCGCAGATCTCCCCAGAGCAGAGGCCCCAGAGGAGTGAGAGGGAGTCATGGGGTGGGGGGGAGGCTGCCTCCGCGACCTCCTTCGGAGCTCCATCCTCTTCCAGAGGAGGCCGGGGAGGCGGGAGGGGCCCCTGGCGCCCCTATCCAGGGCTGCCGTCCTGCGCCATCGGGGAGGTGGGAGGGGCCCTGGCTGCAGCAGCCTGGTGGGAGCAGATGAGTCACCCGCCCGCTGATTGCTGCGTTAAATAACTTTGCTTTGCGTGGATCCCAGAGAGGCCGCTGCAGCTGGGGAATGCTGCGGGGAGGGGTGCTGGGGTCCGGCGAGCCACCTCCTTTCCTGGCCCCTCTCAGCGAGCCCTGTCTGAGAGGACACCACCCAGAGCTCAGCTTCAAGCCCCTAAAGGGCACGCAGTGTCCAGAGAGGACACCCAGGAGCCCCCACACCCACCCCGCAGGGCGCCTGGGCGCGGCCCCGCCCACACTTCCGGGCGGCCATCTGCCCAGTGAACGCGAAGGCCGCTTCGGCTCCCTGGACGCCTGCGTGGGAGCCCCTGGAACCGCGGGCTGCACGGTGGAGCGCGTTGGCTGTATTTTTAGCAGGGGGTGCAGATTTTAGAACATCAGCTGAGCCTCCCGCCCCGCCGCTCCTGGCGCGACGTGCCGAAAGCAGGGCCGGAGCCTTCCTGCAGCCTGGCGCAGGTGCTGAGACAGCGCACACCAGCCCGCGTGCGCAGGGGCGCCCACGCGGCTACCAGAGCTCGCTCCCACTGATTATTCGGGTTGCCAGGGAAACGAGGTTAGCAGCCGCCTCCTGGAGAAGGATGGGCGGCCTCTTCGCTCTGATTGATTCCGCTTTGGGGAGGAGGGGGCTGCCCTTGGCCATCACCCAGGGCGGGGGCCCAAGGGGTGCCCGACCCTGGGGCGAAGGCGCCCGCCGTGGCCACACTGGGCAGCTGTGCAGCGCGGGCTCCGCTCTCCCAGCTCCTCACCCTCACCAGGCACCCACTGCCCACTTCCACATCTTACCCCTGGACCTCTCCCTGCTGCGGGCACCTGCCTGTGCCACTGCCCCCCACACCCACACCTGGCGTGAACTGGCACCAGGGGGGTGGGGTGCCTGGTGTCGGGGGTAAGGAGGTGGGGGTGCAGGGAGTTCAGGAATCTGCGTCTGGGTATATGGGGGTGTGGAAAGGGGGCACGGGGAAGCAGTGAGGAGCAGGGAGGGGTGCAGAAAGGTGGGGTGCAGTGTGGTGGGGGCACCCAGCCTGGGTATGGCTCCCGGCTGCACGGGATCCAGACTGTTCCCTGAGCGCTCGTGGAGGGCAGCGGCTCCTGCCCAGGGCGTGTGGGGGGCTGAGAGGGCACTGCCCTGCAGAAGGGGGAGCCCAGGGCTGGGCGGTGAGAAGCCAGAGGCCACCGGGTGTGGGTGCCATGAGGGCGGGCGCAGGCGAGGGCCCTGCCGCAGGGAGGGGCGCAGGTGAGTGAGGGGTGAGGAGGCAGGGGGCAGAGGGCACGAATTCCTCTCCACTTCCTTGCACCCCACTGCCTTCCTGCTCCCCACTAACCCCCTGACCCCCGACCTGGCAGAGGGGCCCCATAACAGGTAAGATCTCCCCGTGGTCGGGATGCCCCCAAGGAGCCCAGTGCCCAGGGCTTGGCCACCCGCCCCCCAGACGGCTGCAGGCCCCGGTGTGCGTGAGTGGCCGGGAGCCACCTTGGGCCCGCTGTCCCAGAACGCGTCCCGGCTGGAACCAGACCAGTCAGCCCAGGGGAAGGCGCCTCCTGCTGGGCAGGGCAGGCTCCCCAGAAGCCGGGTGGGGGAGCTCAGCAGGGGAGGGAATGCAGAGTGACCTGAGCTGGAGCCTGCAGACTGAAGGCTCACACAGGATGTTGCCAAGGGGGTTAGGGGGAGCTGGGAGGGGGCCCCCTTCCCTCCTGCCTCCCCCGCCCCTGCCCTCCAAGCTGCCTCCCCACCCCCAGCACTGCCTGGGGCTCAGCTGGCCCGAGTGAGGCCACCGCCTGTGGAGGGGGCTCTGCAGGCTCAGGGGCACCCCCTCCCCGCGTGCCCCCTGCCCCCTGCGACCAGGGTGTGCACACTTCAGAGGTGATCCCCAGGCCTTCGGGGGAATCCTCTCCCCAGCCCTGCAGCACCCCTCCTGCCTTCCCTGGCAAGGCCAGATGGGGCCCCAGGGCAGCAAATTGTCCAGAGTGGCTGCACCCCTCTGCATCCCCACAGCCAGGCGCCCCCTGTTGTCAGCAGCCCCTGGGCTGCTGTGGGGTCTCCTTGAGGCTTCAGCCACGTTCACTAGTGGCTGATGCTGTGGGGCCTGCACCGCCTTTTTTTTTTTAAGATTTATTTCTGCACACAAGAACTGGGGTGCAGGTCAGAGGTGTGGGGGCGAGAGGACTCCCCAGAGACTCCCAGAGTGGGGAGCAGAGCAGGCGGATCCACTGAGACACACGGCTGAGGGGGCAGCGGGGAGACAGGAGGGGTCTGCTGCGCCCTGTGGGCAGCTCCCTGACCGGGGATCGAACTCGCGCTGCAGCGGCTGCGACAGCTCCACAGGCTGAGACTCAGCTCTGAGCCCCAGGGAGGCCCTGAGACACCTCTTCTTGGCAAAATATCTTTTCACAAGTTAATAAGTTATTGGCCTTTCATATGTCTTTTTTAGTAAAGTGTCTTTCCAAATCTTTTGCCAATTTTTAAATTTTTATTTATTTATTATTTTATTGGGGTATTTTGCCAAGTTTTAAGAATTGAGTTCTCTTTGTGTAACTTGAGTTGTAAGCATTTTTTATACATTCTAGATACAGGTTCTCTATCAGAAGTTTTGAAAATATTTTTTTCCCAGTCTTTAACTTGAGTGTTCATTTTCTTATCATATCCTTTAAAAAGGAGAACTTTTTAACTTTGATGGAGTCCAGTTTCTTATTCTTTTCTTTCATGGCTTTTGTGTCCTATCTAGGAAATATTGCCCTACTTCTGTAGGGCCCTCTCTGTGGTGCAAGGGGTTAAGTCTCAGCACTATGAAACTGTTCACAGCCCCTGCAGCATGAGTTCAATCCCCGGCCAGGGAGCTTCCCACAGGGCGCAGCAGACCCCTCCTGTCTCCCGCTGCTCCCCTCAGCAGTGGATTCGACTGTTCCCACTCTGTCTCTGGTGAATCTTTTCACCCTCCACACACCTCTGGCCTGTACCCCAGCTCTTGTACACATAAATAAATAAATCTTTTTAAAAGAATACTTTCTTCGGGCCTCCCTGGTGGTTCAGCAGTCAAGTGCTGTGGAGCTGTCGGCAGTTTGACACCCAGCCAGGGAGATTCCCGCAGGGCGCAGCAGACCTCTCCTGCCTCAACCACTGCTCCCCTCAGCAGTGTTTCCTTCCTCAACCACTGCTCCCCTCAGCAGTGTTTCCTTCGATCTGCCTGTTCTGCTCCCCACTCTGTCTCTGGTGAATCCTCTCGCCGCCCCACGCCTCTGGCCTGTACCCCAGCTTGTATGCATAAATAAATAATTTTTTAAAAATCAGCTCCAAGTGGATGAAAGCCTTAAATGTAAGACTTGAAATAAGAAAATATGGCAAAAAAAATACTTTCTTCTGTAGCTTTTGCTCTTACACACCTGTGTGTGATGGCACCTGGAATTACTCGTGTGGGTCGAGGGCAGAGGCTTTTATTTTTGAAAGTGATGCCTGATTGTTCCAGCACCATTTGCTGAAAATAGTAATGTTTCCTATGAACATCTTTGGCATTTTCTTTGAAAATCAACTTTCTATAGAAACACCTGTCCAGGGCTTCCCTGGTGGCGCAGCGGTTGAGCGCTGCACTGTGGAGCTGTCGGCAGCGGCGATGCGAGTTCGACGCCCGGCCGGGGAGAATCCCACATGGTGCGGCAGACCTCTCCTGCCTCGCCCGCTGCTCCCCATCAGCCAGCTGTACAGCCCCGCTCTTCCGAGGACAGACCAGTCACGTGCCACCCCATGGCCAAGTCCAGCTTAAGCATCAGGGCAGCTGCTCCACCCCACTGCCAGGCAGCGGCCCTCCAACGTCACCCCCCATGTCCACGCCACCCTAAGGCAGGCCAGAGAACGGGGGCCAAGCAAAGGGGCCAGGGCAGACCTTCCCTCCCCGGTCATACCATGGAGAGCACGCCTCCCACCCCACGCCCCACAGCGGGCGACAGCACCTCCGAATCAGAGTTCCTGGTGGTATTTTGTGGCAGAACTTCACCTCTGCTGCTCAGGACCCTGCACAGGGAGGGGCCGGCGTGTCCAGGAGGCTGCCAGGAAAGGCTCCGCGGCTCAGGCCAGGTGCTGCCCGTGACCGGCGGGGCGCCCCGCTCAGGGGAGCCAGGCTGCGGCTCAGCGCCCCTCCCCTTGCAGCGGGAGACACCTGCAGGGGCGGCCCAGCCCCTGCGTCTCTGACCTGCTGCGTCCTGTGTGCAGCCACTGGGCCCCCCGGCCCCACCCCCCTTTTGGCACAGGAGCAGGGGTCCTGAGACGATGGGCGATTTTAACTTTGAAATCCTTGTAAGGTTTGGTTTGATAAACTGAGGCCAATGACTGATAATGAAACACGCCGGCGTGAAACTCCCGTTCCTTGCAGAGGGCCCAAATACACACGCCTATACAAGGGTGGGCCGTGGGGGAGGTGCAGCCCCATCTGCTTCCGGGGTGTGCATCCTAAGGCTGCATTGTTAAGGGGTGGAAGTCCTAGTGGGGGGGCTTCAGGGACCCATCAGGAAACCGCCAGAGGCCCAGGCCGTGAAGGAGCAGCGGCGAGGCCGGCGCGGCCAATCCAGCAGCTGCCACGGGCGCCCAGCCAGGAGGGGCCGGGACCGGGGTGGCCTTGCTGCCAAGCACGAGGGCTGCAAGCTCACCCCGCGCCGTCTCCCGGCCGCAGCCACAGGCCGCCAGAGACAGCACTTCCAAGCCGGGAAGGCCCAGTAGGGCCCGGGCTCAGCCAGACTGGGTGCAAGGCCCAGGCGGCGCTGTCCCCAGCAGAGCTGCCAGCTCCACCAGTCCCCTGGAGACGAGGGCATGGCAGGGGCTCCTCCAGTCCCAGAGGAACCTGGCACCAGCGCCCACTCCAATCTGGACCCCACTGACCTCGGGAGGAACCAAGGCGCAAGGCCCCTGGGGATGGGGGTGAACGCCCGTGGCTTAAGCACCAGCGCCCCAGAAGCCTCTCCTTTCCCCACTGTCAGCCACGAACTCACTTTGCAAATGAAGCCGGGAAGGGGTGGCACCCGCAGCCAGCGCCCCCAAGCGGCACCCCAGCCCGGCCCTCAGAAAGCCGCAGCCCTCCCTGGGGAGAAGGGGTGGGCTTGCACTTTCCACAGCCTGCCCTGCTGGCCGCTGGCCAAACCACAGCCTCTGCAGCCCCCTATGGGACAGAAGCAGGATTTCTGGGCTGGGGAGCTGCACCCCGGTCCCGGGTGGGGACTGCTCCGCAGCCCTTCCCACCCCACAGCAGCTGAGGCGCCAGAACCAGGAGCCGAGAGCAGAGTCACCACACAGAACTTTATTCAGCCCCGGCGGGCGCAGGCGGCTTCACTTCAGGATGCTGTCGTCACGAGCTGCGGGCGAGAGGAAGCGGTCAGCCTCACAGGCTCTGGGAGGCCCGCCGCGTTTCCCGGCCCGGAGGGAGCGCTGTCCAGTGCCCCCCCGCAGCACCTGGACACGCCGGTCCCCCGACCACGCCTCGCCCCCTGGGGAGCCTCTCAGCTTCCCCTGGGCACCCACCGCCCCAGAGCCCTCCCCGAAGCCTGGGGACAACCAGGAGATGCCGCGCCCCACCTTCAGCCAGCTCCCTCTCGATCCGCTTCAACTCATCCTGCCTCTTTTTCTCCTCGGCTGCCACCCTCCTCTCCTCCTCTGCCCGGGGCTTCAGATAGCCTGGGGGGAAGGCGGGGTGGGCGCTGGAGGGGGCAGCGGCCTCAGGGAGGCGGGGCCGGGCTTCAACCCCCAGGGCAGCTGCGGGCCGACCTCGGCGGTGCCCGGGCTCGCGCCGCGCGGTCCCCCCGCCCCGGCGCGCGACCCCGGGGGCGGCGAGGCGAGGGGCCCCGAGCCCGCACGGCAGTGGCGCGCCCGGCGGCCGTTACTCACTGTAGCGCTTGGCTCCGTAGGCCACGCCGAGGAAAAGGGCGGAGTAGCGGCCGAGCTGCGGGGACAGGCGGTCAGAGGGCGGGCGGGCGGGCGGGCGGGCGCGGGGTCGCTCGAGGGGGCCCGCGGGCCGAGGGGCACGGGGGCCGGGAGCGCGGGGCGCGCGGGGTCGGGGCCTGCGGGGCGGGGCCCGTGGGGCGGGGGTGCGCGGGGTCGGGAATGGTCGGGGTCGGGGCTCTACGACATCGGGGTTCCGCGGGGTCTACTAGCGGCCGCGAAGCCAGGTTCACCTTGATGAGCGGAGAAACTTGCACCGGCGGCACCATCTTGTCCGTGACCTTCGCACCGGAAGCACAACCCGAGCGCGGAGGACGCGCAGAAGCAAGATCCCGAGGGGGCGCATGCGCCGTCGGCAAAACAGCACCCCCCTCCCCCGGCGGCCGCAGCTGTGGCGCGCGCCCGCGGCGGTGACCTCACGAGGCGCGCGCGCGCGCTCGAGAGCGGCGTCGCCTGGCAACAGACTGCGCCTGCGCCTGCGCCGGGGCGCGGGGCTCGGGTCCCTGGGCACCGGCGACCTCGCGGGGCCACCCTCCCCCTTGCAGCCCTGGAGGTTTTCAGACCAGGCCGGGCACAAATCCAGGCTCACGCGTCACGTTATGCCCAACACTGTCGGTGCCAGCCGGCTGACCACGCGCAGAGTCGGGTGTGTCCGGTGAGGCACCGCCCGCGCCAGTCTGCTGACCAGCCAACGCCTCGTTTGCATAATCTGGACCTGGAGTGGACTTCCCGCGGCCCCCTCCCTCCCCCCGCCCCCGTCCTAGTGAAATCCCAAATAAACGTTTGCGTATTGCTTCAGCCAGGGCCTGCTCAATCCCCGAAGGCACCAGCACCCAGGCCCAGGCCAGTCCTGCTGCACACCTGCTGGTCGGCCCCTGCTTGGCCCGGATGGGGCGCAGGCCTTGGGCGCAGAATTCGGGGTTTGGGTACTAAGTACGGGCCGAAGGCCTCTCGCCCAGTGGAGAGGTGACCGTGGCCAGCCCCTGTGCATTGGCCAGCATGGCGGCCTCAGAGCCCCCTTCCTGTGGGTGCTGACTTGGCTGCCAGGTCCAGCCCCTAGCAGAGTTAAACCTTCCTCATTCCAAGAGCCCCTCTGGAAGCTCTGGGAAGACACCAGCAGCAGAGCCAGCCTCCTTGACCCCCAAGTCCTGCCTCAGAACCTTGTGGTCCAAAGGCCCACCTCCCCAGCTCCAGGGCCACTGTGCCCCGGGGCCACACGCCGCTGCCCTCTGTCCCCCTCAGGAGCTGCAACTCCCCGTGACCAGTCCTTGGCAGCCCCCCTATGTGCCCAGCCAGCAACGCCTTGCTTTGGGGCTGGGTGGGGTGGCCAGGCACAAGGTCCAGGTCCTGCTGGCTTTCCTGCCGCCTCAGGCACACAGGACAGTCCAGGAGCACTGTCAGGGCGCACCAGGGCCACTGGCCTCTGTCTTGGCAGATCTGAGGAGGCCCCCCCCCGGCCCCTGCAGAGCCCCAGGCCCTGGCACCCCTGAGCTGTCCGGGATGCGCAGAGGGTAGGGCTCCAGTGGGGGCAGGTCGAGGTGGGGCTCGGAGCCGCTGCCCACAGCCACGGCTCAGTCTGCAGCTGTCTGGCCCCCGGGGGTCCGGAGCCTGTTCCTGTAGGGAATGGCCGCTGGTGTCCAAGCTGTCCTGGGGGACAGGGCAGGAGCTTAAGAGAGGAGGCCTGGACAGGGAGGGGAGCGTCCACTTCATCGGCTTCCCTAGGCATGGTGAGTGGCTGGGCAGGCAATGGGACGTGTGTGTGCGTGCACAAATGTGTGTGTGGCATGTGGCTGTGTGCGCGCATGTCCCGAGTGTGTTTTGTGCACACGAGCTCGTGTCCACAGTGAGCATGTACTGGGGAGTGGGACTTCACGTGGGTGGGGTTTGGGCAGAGGGCGCAGGGTGGGCCAGGCCCGAGGTCCACGGGCAGCTGAACAGGAGTGGAACCTCGAGGTCCAGGTGATGGCTGCCCGTGCAGGCACGGAAGCTGAGGAGACCATCCTCTACGCCTTCAAGAAGCTGGACCCCGACAGCAAGTGCAGCATCAAGACCGACTAGTGTGGCCGCGCCAGGCCCTGCCCCGGCCCCCTCAGGCCCCGCCCAACCCTCAGCCCCGCCCCGGGCCCAGGCCCCGCACACAGCCCCGCCCTGCCACCTGCTCTAGGCCGCTAGAGCTCCACCTGGGCTCGCTGCAGGGGTCTAGTGGGGGAGGGGCGCCACCAATCAGATGGGCAGGAGACCTGCACTGCGGCTCCCGCTGGACGCCCCCAGAGCCAGGCTCCACCTGTGCGGTGAGTCGGCAGGACGGGCGAGCTGACACGCCTCGGGCCCCAGTGGGCACTGCCTGACCCGCCGCAAGCGGATGCTTATGTCCCAGGCTGACAAGTTCAGGGCTGAGAAGTACCGGGGAGGTGCTTGTCTTCCCCACCCCCCACCCCTGCCTCCCCCAAAACAGAAACAAGACCAGGCTTGACCCTTAGAAATCCAGGCATTTGGCATAAAAATGCAGTTTTCCAAGTGTCACTCCCTAAAATGCCCTCGGGCCCACCCAGAACACCTGGGCCTGACCCCCACCCAGCGCAGGCAACCAGGCCTTCCTCTGTGAGCGTGAGGCTGCCGGCAACCTGGACCCAGGCGCTGAGCTGCACTGGGACCCCTGGAGGGGCCGGCCCCACCCGTGGGCTGTCCACTGCAATGAAGAGTGGCCCCAAGCCTGCACACTGGTGTCTTGAGGTGGATGGAGGGTCTCCTCGTGGGGCTCTCCTTCCACTTCCCTCCGGCCAGCGGGCCCCACTGCTCCCCACCTGCCCAGCACCAGGCTGGGCGCCTGGCCTCTGGTCAGCAGCGGCTGGGAGAAGCAGGGCTCCCCCATCCACTCCTGGCTCAGGACCCCACCATCCAGGACCAACTCCCTCGGCTGTGGCCCCTCTGCCAGGCCAGTGGCCCTACTGCCCTGACGCCAGAGGCCGGGGGAGGCAAGCAGGGGGAGAAGCTGCCGCAGCAGAGAACAGCGTCCACACAGGGGGCCCACAGGGGGAAACTTCCGGGCCGGCTGTGGGGTCTGTGGATGCCGGGCACTCCTGGACAGAGGAGCTGGCACTGGCCTCGGCCTGCAGGCGCCGGTACGGCGTGTGGAAGAAGAGCACCAAGACGCAGCTGAAGAGGGTGCACAGCCCGGCCATCAGCAGCATGGACCCTGGGGAGACGAGGCAGCGCTGGCCCGAGGCTGGCACAAGCAGCCGGCCTCGGCTTCCCCACTCAGGCCCAGTGGCCATGGAACCCAAAGGCCAGCAGACTCCACCCACCGTAACTGCCGGCAACCCCACAGCAGACCCCAGCACAGCCCCAACGGACGCCGGGGAGGCCAGAGCCTGGGAAAACGAGCGGGGCGTCGCCAGCCCCAGGCCTGCGCTTGGAGGGCTGCGCCCGCTCTGACCTCTGAGGCCGGCGGCCACACTCGCCCACTCCGGCTCCACCTTGGTGGCCTGGCCCGCCCACCGGGCAGGGGAACGGTGCCCAGAGGCTGGCACCCTGGGGGCACTCACTGCTCCAGTCCAGCGGGTCCTGGCCAGCCCGGCACGTGGAGAAGGACGGCTCCTCGCGACGCACAGCCAGGGCGGCCAGCAGCAGCATGACGAGCACACCCTCGGCCTGCCTGGACAGCCACGCGACCCTCAGCCCCACCGGCCTGGGTCCGGGGTGGGCGGGTGGGGCGCGGGGGCCACACACTCACCCCAGCACGAAGATCAGGCCGGCGACTGCGCCCTCCCCCACCGGGAAGGAGCACTCAACGGCCAGCTCCATGGCCACCGGGAACACGGAGAAGCCGAAGCAGCCGAGCAGCGAGCAGATGACCGCCAGCGCCACGGTCCGCCCCCGCAGCTGGGACACCTGCAGGCCGCGCCCCCATGCGTCAGAGGGGTGCTGGACCCCAGGCCACCGGGACCACGGCACCCCCAGCGGCAGGGAGGGGCCGGGAGCCCCAGGGACCTCCCAGCGGGCAGCGTGCGACCCAGAGGGCGTCAGGCCGGCCGGGCACCCGCCCTGCGAGGTGGTCTCAGATCGAGAGACTCACCAGGGCGAAGGCCACGCAGACCAGCGACGTCAGACAGAGGCCGACCTTGACTGCTCCGGTGAAGTGCTTGGTCCGGTCCACGTACAGGCCGAGGACCAGAGCCCCCAGGACCCCGAATGCGATGAAGAGCGCCCCACAGAGGCCTGAGAACTCCTGCAGGAGAAGGGCAGCGGCGCCTGTCACAGGCTCAGGGACGGCCTCCCGAGGACTCCAGCAGGGTCCGGGGCCGGGGGGTGGCGAGGCTCCGGAGGCCCAGGCTGGGCCAGCCTGGGCGGGCGTAGGGAGAGGGTGAGGAGCCCCACACACAGCCAGGCCCCTCAGCATGCCCGCGGCCCTGCCTGCCTGCCCACCCACTCCCAGGCTGGACACAGCCCGGGACGGCCACACTCACGTTGGAGTAGCCGTTCACGCACAGCACCTGCTCCAGCAGGGCCGAGAAGCTGGAGAAGACGCCGATGCCGCCCCCGAAGCACACAGCCAGGAGCATGTAGGCCTTGTTCCTGGCCAGCTGGGTAGGAGGGTGTGATGGGCAGGCCGCCCGCCCGCCGCCCACCCAGGCCGCCCGGCCCCGCCCGCGCACCCACCTGCTTCAACCCGGCGCGGACGCTCCTGGAGCTCGAGCAGCTGGCGCTGGCGGAGGGCGGGCGGGGGGGCACGCTCTCCCGGAGGCACAGGGTGGCCAGCAGGCAGGCCAGGCCGGCGGGGCCCACGTAGACGCCCAGCTGGGGGCGCAGCACAGCCCCGCCTTTCAAACTGGCCTCGGGCAGCCAGCGGGGAGCCCCTGAGCCGGCTCCCCAGCCCCACGGGGCGTCGGCCCCCAGGACCACTGCCGCCAGCAGTGCCCTCCACCCCGCCGCCCCCCAGCGGCAACCAGAGCACCTGCACCCTGAGAGCCCCAGCGCACCTGGGGCGGCCACACGACGCCACACCCACGCGCCCCCAGTGTAATAGCTCCGCGGCCCTCACCATCAGCGGGACGTCCCCCGCCTTCTTGACCAGGGCGGGCGACAGCAGGTTGGCCACCAGGATGCCCAGGGGGTTTGCTGCACAGACAGGCGGGCGTCAGTGCCAACGCAGCCAGCCCCACCCCCCGGAGCCGCCGGCCGCACTCACCCATGCTGGCGGCCACGTTGGCAGAGGCCCGCTGGTGCTCCGGGAACCACAGGGCGGCCAGCTTGGCCGGAGAGAAGACGACCAGGGTCTGGGCCAGGGCGCAGAGGCCCTGCCCCCCCAGCAGGAAGGCGAACGGGCTCGGGGCCTGGGCCAGCAGGCAGGGCAGGGCCCGCAGCGCACTCCCGGCTAGGTTCAGCCACGCGCCCAGGGTGGTCTGCGACCGAGTAAGGGGGGTGCTCTGGCCCCTGCAGACAGCACCCCGCTTCCCCCCGGGCCCCGGCCTGGGAGGACGCCCCGGGCCAGCGCCTGCAGACAGCACCCCGCTTCCCCCCCGGGCTCCCGCCCACAGGGTGTGGGGCTGGACTCACCACCCAGCGGAGCCCGACGGTGTCCACCACCCAGATGGCCACCACGCCGGCAGGGATGGACACCACGAAGTAGACCAGCGAGAGCCAGTTGACCTGCTCGACGGAGAGGTGGAAGTGCAGGGCGACGGTGTCAGCCACCGGGGCGAAGCTAAGCCACAGCTGTGGACACAGGTCTGGTCAGCCCTGGGCGGGTCCCCCAGGAAGGACGCCCAGCTGGGGTCAGGCGGAGGCCGGGCTGGGAGCCAGCGGGTGCCCCTGGGGGGAGGCAGGCCAGGCCGGCTGGTGTCTGCAGGAGCGTGGGCCGCAGGCTGGGCCTCCGTGGACTGTCCACGGGCCTGCAGGGCTGTGTGTGGGCAGGCCCGTGCTGGGGAGGGCAGCGGGGGAGGGGCGCGCAGGGCCGTTCCTGGCGGGACGGGGTGCCGAGGGTCTGCGGGCAGCTCCCACACGCCGGCTCCAGCCAGACCGCGGGCTGCCCCTCAGGCCTGGGCCTGTTCCGGGGCACAGCACAGTGGCCGCACGGCGGCGGGCGCACACGGGCATGCGGGGGCAGGACAGCGCCTGAGGCCTGCGGCCAGAAGCGCCCTGCGCGGCGCGAGCATTTGCCGTGAGCCCTGCGGAAGCAGCGGAGTCGGGTGGACGCGGCTTTCGAGGGTGTCCCCCACACCTGCCTGCGCTCAGGCCGCCGGAAGCAGGCCAGGGCCGAGGGAGGCCCCGCACCCTCAGGCGGCCACAGCCAAGCCCGTCCAGTCCCATGGTGGACAGGGCCTGGGCCCAGCCGCAGGCTGCGGAGGTCCCTGAGTCTCCCAGACAGCCCCGCACCGGAGCAGGCAGGGGCGGGGCCGGGATGGCCAGCACCGGGGTGGCCGCCTCGGGTCCACGTCTGCCTGCGCAGCCCTGCTCGCAAGCCGGCTGCCTGCTGTCCCTGTCCGTGGTGTCACCTGGTCACACGCTGGGCAGGATGGGAGCGGCGGCAGCACCGGGGAGCTGAGCGGCAGGGCCTGGGAGGCAGGGCAGGGCGGCCCCAGGAGCCGCGCCCACAGGTGTGAGGGCGCGGGCGGGTTCACCTGCTGAGCCCGCTGCGTGTGACGGGCTGGGGAAAGAGCCCACGCTTCTGGGCAAAGCCTGGGGACTCAGGGGCGGTCGGGGGATGCTGCATTTGGGGGCTGAATCCTGGTTCTCTGGCTGCCGCCCCCTCTCGGGCCCAGCCTGTCCTGGGGCTGTGAGTGCCTCTGAGTCCTGCCCACAGCACAGACAGTCCAGGGCAGCCAAGGGGTCACTGTGCACCCAAACTGAGCGTCCACGGAGAGATGGGGCGGGGTGCGGGTAAAGGAGGCGGCCTATTGCACATTGCAAGGCAATCAGAAAGCCAGAGGGGCCTCCGCAGCGGTCAGTCTCAGCGCTCTCCTTTACCGGCCACTGCGCCCTGGCCAGGGAGCTGCCCACAGAGCGCAGCAGACCCCTCCTGTCTCCCTGCTGCCCCCTCAGCCGTGTGTCTCAGTGGATCCGCCTGTTCTGCTCCCCACTCTGTCTCTGGGGAGTCCTCTCACCCCCTCACCTCTGGCCTGCACCCCAGCTCTTGTGTGCATTAGTAAATAAAACAAATCTTTAAAAAGGACACCAAAGGGGGGCACGGAACTGGGGCAGCAAGGGCTGCGGGGGAGGGCAGCAGGAGCCAGACCCCCCAAGGCCAGCGACCCCAGGGGCGTCCCCTGGGGGCAGGACCTCTGCCGCTGTCCACCAAGGTCTCCCACCCTGGCTGTTACAGGGGATCCTCTCAGCCACCAGAAGGGGTCTCCTTGCCCAGCCCCCACCTGCGTGGTCTTGGGCACTGGCCGCCCACCCCTCACCCACCCACTCCCAGAAGCCCCACTGTCCTCTCGAGGTCCTCCAGGACCAGAGCGCCGGCACAGCCTGGATACTGGAAGCCTCAGGAGGACAGACCCCGACGGGGAGGGCGGTGAGGAGCCGCACCCCCGCCCGCGGCAGCCCAGACCCTCCTCCCGGCTCCGCCCCTGAGCCCTAAGCGCCAGACCCGCGCCCTCCGGGCGGCCGCACCGTGGCGTTGGAGCAGCTGAGCAGGCTCATGACCAGCAGGAAGACCCAGCGGCGAGCGTACACGGGGTAGCCGGGCGGCGCGCCCGGGTCGGGGGTCGCCCCCTGGCCCCCCGGCTGCGCCATCGCCGGCCCCGGACAGACCCGCGGGGCGTGGGCCGGTGCCAGCTCCCAGGAACGAGGTCACCGCGACGCCGGCGCCGCCGCGGGTGAACTGCCCCGACCTACCGAGACCGGCGGGTCCCGCCCGCGCCGCCGGAAGCCACCCCCGGGAGGCCCCAGTTCCTGAAAGGGGTGTGGAACGGCCCGCGCCGGCCCTCGCACCCAATCCCTGCCGTCCAGACCGAGGCCAGCCTGGGAGAGCCGGCCCGGCAGACCGGCCCACACCGCCCGCGGCCTGGAAGGGGAGGGGCCGCACGTGCGCGGGCCGGGCCGCTTCCCGGCAGACTGCAGACTGCAGGCGCCGCCGCCGAGCCGAGGCCGCCCGCCCTGATCCCTGCGCCTTCCTCAGCCTGCCCAGGTTCCGCGTCCAGGGGCTCCCAGCCGGCAGGGTGCCCAGGAGGCCACGCCACCAGCATCTCTTTCCGCCAGCCACGCACCTGCGGACACCAAAGCTGAAGACAGTGCCACGGCCGCGAGTTCAGGGAAAGCTGCGTGCTTGGTGGCGACTGGACAGGACTGAAGGGCCCAGTGGAGACCAAACCGGCGGGCGCTGCATGACCACGGCCAGAAGCGTCCTCGTGGCAGAGACAGCTTCTCCCAGACCGCCTCTGCAGGCTCTTTACGGTTCCTACCGGAGCTTCTGTGGGCACGGCTGGGAGGAACTCTGGAGACTCAGGGCCGCCAGGACCAGCGTCCACAGCAGACGCAAGAGCCGGCGGCGAAGAGTCTGACCAGAAAACGGGGGGGAGCACGGGGCGAGGTTTCGGACGAAGGCGCACCCTCGAGCCTGACGGGGAGCTCGCCCCGGGCCAGCGGAGACCGGGGAGCGTGGGGCCAGCCCGGGCTGGGCAGGGCGGCGGGCCTCGGTGCAGGAGGCTGCAAGGGCTGCGGCCACTTCAGCCTGTGGCCTGGCACAGCCTCGGCCCACACTGACGCCCGTGACAGCCGCCGCTCCGCTGGGCGTCCATCCCAGCGGAAGGGGACGCGTCCACGCTAAATTCTGAACCGTGTGCGTGCAGGCCGATGTGACGCCCCCGGCGGCTCCCTCAGCGGGTGGCCGGCCACCCCGCCAGTGCCCACGTGGAGGGGCCTCCAGGTCAGGACGCCCAGGGCACGGCGAGCTCAGCTCTTGGCTGCGTCTCCTGGGGCTCCGGGTGCGCAGCAGCTAGAAGGCGACGGTTCTGAAGTGATGGGGGAGGGGCGGGGAGCAGGAGGGGCGGGGGCGGCCGAGGGGACGGCACCTGTGCTCCACGGTGGCCTTGGATGTGCAGCCCGCACCTGACACAGCAGCGACGCGCACGCCACACACGCAGGCACACACGCACACTGATGATGCGCGCGCACACACGCACACGCACACTGATGATGCGCGCCCGCACACGCGCAGGCACACGGGTGCTCGTGATGCACGCACACATGCACACTGATGATGCACACGCGCAGGCACACGCACACTCACATGATGCACGGCACACACAGGCACACACACTCATGCACGCCTGCACACGCGCAGGCACACGTGCGCTTGCATGATGCACACCACACACACACTCATATGATGCACACACGTAGGAACACACACTCATGCATGCCCACACACGTGCAGGCACATGCACACTCGCATGATGCATGCCACACACACTCACCATGATGCACGTGCACAGGCACACATGCATACACATGATGCACATACACATGCACCCCACACATGTGCAAGCACACACGTGCTTGCATGATGCATGCGCACACACGCAGGCTCACGTGCACTCACCTGATGCATGTGAGCACGCGCAGGCACATGCACTCACATGATGCACACATGCAGGCACATGCATACACATGATGTGCGTGTGCACGACTCACACACATGATGCACACACGCAGGCACACGTGCGTTCACATGATGCGCGTGCATGCACACTCACATGATGCACACATACAGGCAAACAGCGCATGCACACGCAGGCACACACGTGCGTGCCTGGGTAGTCCATGGAGCTGGGCGCGGGCCACCGGCACCGCTCCGTGCCAGTGTGTGTGGTCCTGTGGGCGCTGCCTTCGCGAAGTTGGCCAAGCATCCAGGACTGTCCACACTGACTCTGACGGGTGCCTGCACACCTGAAACTCAGATACGCTCAGGCTGTAAAACTCACGCAGCGTGGAAAGCGCCTTCCCTTGGAAACAGTGACTTTTCCCGCCTCCCAAGTTCAGTGAGAGGTTTTATCTAACTTTCGGACAAGCGAGTTCAGCCCCTAGCCTCTGAGCTCTGAGTCCAGCTGGGGCGCCAAGTGCCGTGGCCAGTCGGGGAGGCCCGCTGCTGCCCGCACCCAGCCAGCCAGTGTCTCGCTCGTGCAAACCGCCTTCAAGGCTCGCCGGCGACGTCGGCACACTCATCTCTGGCCAAGTCTGCGCTCGGCTTCTGCACCTCCTCCTTCCCACCAGCCGCGACGCGTGTGTGCCAAGGCCTTCCCAGACCGAGGGGGCTCCCCTAAACAGCCGTCCTCCAGAAAGGGCCCCCGCTTTGTGGGCTGCAGCAAGGCGACGCTTTTCTGAGGAGCCTCGTGAGGCGGGGCCCCACAACACCTGGCTGGCCGTTGGCAGCCCCCCGGCTGTGTGTGGGCCAGAGCCAGCCGTCCAGCCCGCCCCTGGAGGGTGCAGTCAGCAGTCGCCCACACCTGCCCAGCAGCAGTTGGCGGCCCACGTCCCCCACACACACCTGGGCAGGTGCCCTCTGCACTAGCCTGCTTGGGTGGCGCTCCCTCCCGACAGAGGCCACCCTGCCCACACCAGCTCAGCCAGGCAGGCAGAAGAGCAGGTCTAGGCCGGGCCCAGGGTGCCTCCGGAGGGGTGAGGCACCCCCCGCCCTCCTGCGCCAGGCTCAGATCCACACGGAGGCGAGCCGCGTGTGTCTCCAGCATGAGTGGGGGCGACAAGCATCTGGCCCGACTGGCTCTAACCCCTCCTGGCGCTCAACTGGTCAGCAGGCCACTGGCCCTTGGGTGAGCCGGCGTGGGCGGGCGGACAGGGTCCTGTGGTTCGGGGAGGGAGGGCACCCCGCCTGTGCATGCTGTGGGGTCTGTCCTGGGGACACGGCAGTGAAGGGGCTCCCTGTTTTCCCGGTTGTATGATACTCATGTCAAATAAAAGCGACCAGCTCTTTCAGCAGCAAAATGGGTTTGTTAGAAATGAACGGGAGCGGACGGCGCGAGCACTTCCCAGACAGCCCCGCAGCCCCGCAACCCACCGCACCGGCCTGGCCGCGGCCTCACGTCGCGCCCTGCCCTGCCTGCCTGCCTGCCTGCCCAACACACGCAGCCGCGCTCCCCCAGTGTGGCCACCCGGCCCACCGACCGGGCAAGCGCTCTCGGTGGCTCCCCGCGGGCGTGCCCGGCTCACCCACACCTGGCCACCTCCCCGGGTCCCGGAGGCCACCCCTACGCGAGGCCTCGCCGCCCTGTCCTCAGGCCTCCAGCCGGCCGTCTGGCCCCCGCCCACGCCCCGCCTGCGCACGCAAAGCCTGGGTGCTGCTTCCCTGGAGGGCCAGCGACCACGGGGAGAGAGACCACCCAGGATCCAGGCTCCCGCTGGCCACAGCCCGCCCGCAGGGGACTCCCGCGGGCCCCGCCCCCCGGCCCCGCCCCTCCTGGCCCCGCCTTCCCGACCTTTGGAGGGTCACACGCGCTCGCGAGGCCCCAGGCAAGCCCGGCGCCGCGCTCCCGGTGCCCACGCCCCCTGCTGGCCCCGCCCCTCGCGCTCGCCCCGCGCCCCACGGCAGGCCCCGCCCGCCGGCGCCGCGCGGCTCCAGCCCCCGCGCCCCGCCCGGCGCGCTTGCGCCCGACCACGCCCCGGCCCGCCTAGGCCCCGCCCCCGCCCCGCCCCCGCCCGGCGGCGAGGTGGGAGCCGGGTCGCGCAGCGCGCATGCTCCTAGCGCGGCGCCCCCGACTCGCCTCTCGGCTCCGCTCGGGCATTTCCGCCTCTTTGTTTTAAACTCCGGACGGGTTTTTTTCTTCGGCTCGTGGGGGGGACCCGGCGGAGCGGCGCCCCCTCCCCCTCCCGGCGCGGCCCCCGCGTGCGCCCCGCTCGCCCGCAGCCCCCACGGCAGGTCAGTGCGTCCGCGCCCGCCGCCGCCCGCCGGCTCCTCAGGCCGCGGCCTCGGCCGGCCCGGCCCCGACGGCCCGGCCCGCGCCCCGCGCCCCGCGCCGCCCGCACCCCGCGCGGGAGCCGGGCCCGAGCGGCCGGGCCCCGGGGGCGCCGGAGCCCGGGACGGGCCGCCGAGGAGAGTCGGCGGCCGGGCGGGTCTGGCGGGAGGGCCCGCCCCAGCGCCGGGCAGTCGGGGCCCCGGCCACGGCGGGGGAGGCCGCGGAGTCGGGCCAGGCCGGGGCGGGGGAGGCCGGGGCCCTTGGCAGCCTGGAGAGTCGGGGCAGGTGAGGCTGGGCCGGAGGCGAAGGGGCCCCAGGTGCAGACCCTGGGGGGCTGGGACCCTCAGCCAGGACTGGGCAGCCAGCACCAGGGAGGCTGCGTTCCTCCGCGGTAGGACCAGGGCCGCTGGACCTCGGGTGGGCCCCTGAGGGGGGCTGGGCCCCAGGCCCCAGGCCAGGCGGGGGGCCGCTGCTCGGCATAAGCCCAGTCGGGAGCTCTGCAGCCCCGTGGACACTCCTGGGCCCGAGACGGCCCCTCCTGGGACGTGTAACTGCCGGGGGAGCTCTCGGGCCAGGGCCACTAGGACCCCCACCGGGACTTAGGGGTCAGGCTACTGAGGCTGGACCAGGGAGGGTGGGCTGGCGGGGAGACGGGGCTCCCCAGCAAACCACTGGGGATCACCTTGACCCAGCAGGCAGCCTGCCAGGGGCGCTGGGCCCCAAGGGGCTGGGCCTGGTCAGGCCCCCAGGTGCCCTGAACTGCCCAGCCCACTCGACTGGGTGTCTGGGCCTCAGTGGTCAGGTCACGAGCCGCAGGTGGCAGCCCCTCCACCCCTGCTGCCCCTGTGCTCGGCGCCAGGCCAGCCCCCGGCCGGCCCCTCAGCAGGTGCTGCGGGCCGGGCTGCCAGGCTGACTGGCCACGTCCCGGGCCGGCCTGGGCGCCGCCAGCGCCTCCCACCCTCCGTGGTGTGGGCACCGGCCACGGGCCCTCGTCCCGCTCTGGAGGTGCTGCTGGGCTGTCCCAGAGGCCGGGGGTGGGTCGGTGCCGGGCAGCGTGTGGTGGGGCTTGCCCAGGTCCGGGGAGCGTGCAGGGTGCTGGGTGTGCAGCGCCCTGGAGGCAGGCGGTGGCCTTGGGGCTGCGTCCACTCCCAGGCGTCGGGCTGCGGGCGTGAGGTCCTGGGGGCAGCACGAGCCGGGCTGCGGAGGAGGCTGCGGCCCTGGCCGCTCCGGAGAAAGTCCTGGTCGGGCGCGAGTCTGTACCCGCCAGGGACTTTTCCTGCCGTGCGCCCCCCTGGTCGCTCCCTGGGGGCCGGTGAGGGCTGGGAGTGGGCGCTGGGGGGCGAGGGTGCTGGTGCCGGGAAGCGGGGGCGCGACGGGCGGGGGCGCAGGCACAGGCTGCTCCGAGACGTCTGCGATTTCTTTGGTTTTGCTTTTGCGAAGGTTCTTATGGTGCGATTCCGGGTCGCGGGCCCGGCCTGACTGCGGCAAGGGGCGGGCGGGCAGGCGGCCTCTTCCCTTTTCTCGGACAGTGGGCCGGGGTGGCCGCGGCGGCGCCATCCTGGGCCTCGCCTGTGCACCACGGGCTCGAGCATGGTGGTGCCAGAGTAGCCTCTGGGCCGCAGCGGGCTTTGGGTGGGCGGCGATGCTGGTCAGGCAGAGGCCCTGTCTGGTCGAGGGCACCCCTCTGCCCAGGTGCCAGGCTCGGTCCTGAGCGGATGGTGGCCTCTGCCTTCCCGGCGCTCGGCCGTCCACGCCTGGGCCTGCCGCCGTCCAGGGTGCGGAAGGGCGTCCTCGGGCCTGTCTGGGCCCCGGGAGGGGCTGTGGGGGCCTGTCCCTGCTCCCTGTGGCGAGGCCCCGCCACAGGCGGGCTGGACGGTGGGGCGGGTTGGCCTCGCCCCCTCTCCTCACTCTCCCTGCGTGGGGCGCAGACTCCTGTGCTCCAGCCCAGGCCCCACCCTTCCTCCCGCCTTCCCCCCGTTGTTTGGAAATAGCTGCTTGAGTTTCCAGGACCAGTTGCTAAGACACGGAGCTGGAGGACCGGGAGGACCGGGCGCCCTCGCTGCCCTCAGACTGGGGTTCGGGCCGTGTCTGGGTTGAGTCTCTGCTCCGGAGGAGCGGGCACCCCAGCAGGCCTCTCACCCCCCAGAGGCCCCGGAGCTGCCTCGGGGCCTCCCTCCCAAAGCTCCTGGCCCCCACAGGGGGACCCCGAGGCTCCTGGGCTTCCCCAGCTCGCCGCTGCCTTACCTGTGCTGGGTGCACCTGCCCTCTCCCGCGAGGGGACCACGGGCCTGGGGGGCTTGCCCAGCAGGACGCTTCCCTCAGTGGGCCGGTGCCGGCATAAACCACAGCAGCGAACAGCTCTGCCCGATTGTTATTTCTGGTTCGCTGCTCGCTGTTCTTCTCTGATACCCCAGTCTCTCGCAGGTCACTCTAAAACCCATCCCGCGTGGGGGTCTCGCACAGACCTGCCTTTTGGGCCCCGAAGTCTGCCCCCAGCCCCGAGGCCGACCCTGGCTTTTTGCTGCCCGAGTCTTGTTTCCCGGGGGGTTTTAAGCCAGAGGTGAGCGGGGCTGGCCGCGCCCGGCGGGGACATGGCCGCCAGGGGCCGCAGGGTGACGCCGCCCTTCTTGTCTCCGCAGGGTCAAGATGTAGCAGGGCGGCCGGCTCCACGCCAGGACAGAGCGAGGTCCGGCTCCCGGTCTCCCGGCCGCAGCGGTGCGTGCTCTCCCGCCGCTCCTGCGCTGCTGCTCTGCCAGCCTGCCGGGCGCGTCCGCACCGGACGATGGCCGCGGGGCCCGGGCCGCAGGGGAGGCGCCCGCCCGTGGAGCCCGCGCGCCTGAGCCCGCCCGCCCGCAGCAGCCGCCCCGCGCCCGGGGCCTGAGGCCCATGCCGGTGCGCACGCGGGGGCAGCGGACATCCAGAGGAGGTGAGGCGGCGCAGCCCCTCCGTCCCGCGGCGGCTTTGCCAGGGCGGGGCGGTCAGTGGCTTAGGCGCCTGTCTGCAGGCTGACCGCCGTCGCAGTGAGCTGTCCACGGGCGCCCCCCGCAGGGCCCTCGCTGCATGTCTCGGGGTGCTCTGGCCACACTGTCAGTTCAGTCTGAGCCTTTGTCACCGGCCCCAGCGCTGTGGCCCCTGGGTTCTGCGTGTAACAGTGACTGCGTCTGAGCGTGTCCGCGGGGCCAGGCTCTGGCCCCCGGGCACAGACACCCGCCCGCCCGGGCCACGTCCCCCCGCAGTGCCTTCTTGGGGCTGCGCCAGGCTTCTCCGGGCCGTCCTCATGTCGGCCCCAGCAGAGCCCTCGGCGGCCTCCTGCCCTGGCTGACTGGGCTGCGTCCGGCACAGCGCCGGCTCCCGGGCTCCCGTCCACGGCACCCCAGGCCTCCTGGCCCTGACCGCACCCGCTGCCCAGCGGGCCAGCAGGAGGGCGGGGGCCGGCTCGCCGCGCCGCGGGTGTTAATTCACGGGCGTTTTGCTCTCACAGAAGCCAAAGATGTTGACCAGGAAGATTAAGCTCTGGGACATAAACGCCCACATCACCTGCCGCCTGTGCAGCGGGTACCTCATCGACGCAACCACGGTGACCGAGTGTCTGCACACGTGTGCGTGTGGCCGGCGGGCGGGGCGGGCGTCTGGGCATGCGTGTCCCCTGCGTGTGCCTGCCGCGTGCTCCAGAACGAACCTTGACCACTTCGAGCTGCGTGCTCGTCGGCCTTAGGCTTTTCCCCAGAAAGACTCGTTAGCGGGAAGCAGAGGGAGGTGGGAGCTGGCCTGGAGGTCTCGATGAGACGTGCCGGGGTGCTGTCCGTAGAGATGGGGGCGTCTGGGGGCGCTGGATTGGCGAGCCCTGGCAGGAGCCCTGCTGCCAGGCCCTGCCACTCGTGGGGGCCCAGGGGAGCCCCGCGCTCAGGGCGTCTCTGGGGCGCGCTGGTCTCCGGGGGAGGGGTCTGCAGTGCAGGTGCTGCTTGGCGGCAACGTGGTTCGTGCTGCCCTCGGGCAGCCGCAACCTGGGAGGCGTGGCCCGGGCCCTCCTCATCCGGAGGCTGGGCCCTCGGCGCAGAGCAAGGGTCTGGGGGTGGAATGGTGGGGCTGCCGCCAGGCTCGCCCTCTGGCCTCTCTGCCCGAGCAGTCTGCCGCAGCTGCCTGGTCAAGTACCTGGAGGAGAACAACACCTGCCCCACCTGCAGGATCGTTATCCACCAGAGCCACCCGCTGCAGTACATCGGGTGAGCCGCGCCGCGCCCCCCTCGCCCGGGGCGCCCCGCCCTCGCCCCGCCCCCGCCTGGGGCGCCCCGCCCATCTCCCTGGGCCGCCCCTCGGCTGGTGCGGGGGCTGGTGCGGGGGCTGCGTTGTGCATCCAGGTCTCGGGTCAGCTGTTCGGTGTCACTTACTCAGGCCCACCTGGCCCTTAATGTCTTAACGGGGCATCTGAGAAATAAAACATTTAACAGTTTAGAAAGTTTAAAATAATTTTCATCCATGGGAGAAGTGTCTTAACTGTGCTTGTAATTTATTGTTTAAAGAACAGCACTTAAGGGAGAGCCACCTTTGAACTCCGGCTTTTGTGGCCTTTCGGAAAGCCTCTGCCCCGCCCCCAGCCCCGGGAAGGCCCGGCCGGGGCCTTGTGGCTGCCTCACCTGGCAAGGGGGCGCGGCGTGGGGCTCCAAGGCAGCAGGGCTCCGGCAGGCGGGGACCCAGCTGCAGCCCGCACGGGGGATCGGGGCCGCGGGACGCTGGGCCCAGCGGCCTCTCCTGACCCGTCCTTCCTGCAGCCATGACAGGACCATGCAGGACATTGTTTACAAGCTGGTTCCAGGCCTCCAGGAAGGTGAGTGTCCCCACGGTGCCCCTCGTCCGCCCGGCACTGGGGCCGTAACGGCTCCCCCTCCACCAGGAGGGCTGCCCTGCGCGCTGCGGGTGGCGGCGTGCGGCTCTGCCTGCTGGGCCGGCCGAGCGCTGCTCTGGGAAGCCCGAGCGTCCCCGTGGGGCGTGGGCACCTCCGTCTCGCTTTGGGGGCTCCCGTCTCCGGGTCCCGTCCCTGCCGACCGGCCGACAGCCTCTGTCACCCGCCCGTGTCCCCCAGTTCGGGGTGGGCCCCCGCAGGCCGCAGAGCCCGTGTCCCGGCCCTGTTGTAGCAGGACGGAGCCGTCCTGCCTGCCCGGGGCCCTCCCGTTCTGGGCTGCAGGGGACGTTGGTGTCGGCCGGCTCCGGCCTCTCCGTGCTGAGAGGTGATCAGCGCGAGGCAGCTGTCGCTTCGCGTCGGCAGCTCGCGGAGAGGACGGCGGGGGCGGAAGCCGCGGCCCGAGCAGGAGGCTGCCCGGGGCGGGGTGGGCGCCACCAGGGCAGGGCCGGCTCTCGCCACGCCTGGTGCCGCAGCCCCTGCCGGTGGCCAGGCCCACTCTCAGACCGCAGCCATGCTGGCCCTGTCGGCCACTCTGCACGCCCGGGCCCCCCGTTCCCCCGAGACGGCGCAGGCCTGGCCCGCTGAGGGCGGCGTGGCGGCGTGCTCGGGCTGAGAAGTCAGAGCCAGGGAGGCGGGCCCTGCGGCTCCGCTTTACCCTTGACCCCGCACCGGGGTCGCTGCCTCTGGGCAAGTCCCCCGCTCGCCCCATGCCGGGCAGTGTCCCCTGCGGACGGCTGGGGCTGCGTTTGGGCTGTGCCCTCCCACGTCTCCTGCTGCCTGGCCCAGGCCCGCGGGGTGCTGCTCGGGGTCAGCCGTGAGACGCACCGCGCGTCCTCGACGTGGTCCACACCGCGGCCCCTGCGCCCCGTGGGTAGTTTCTGTGTCACTGGGCTGGGGCCGCGGGGCTGGTCCCGGGCCCCGTCCTGTGCTCCCCGCAGAGCCGCGGCTGAGGCCCCCATCTCGGCGGCCTCAGGGGCGGCCCCGCCCACCCGGCCCTGGCCTCTGTGCACCGCTGCCACCCTTTTCCATCTTGGGGGTGAAAATTAAAAGGAAGGTTAAACGGGGTGTTTCTACCTGCCCACGTCCCCTGCCGGGGAAAGCCCCGGGCTGCGGGGGGCGGAGGACACAGGCTGCCCGCCGCAGCCTCGAGCTGGGTCAGATCCCTGCTCTGAACGCTGCTTTCCTCGCGAAACGTGGCTCCGGACCCTGGCCTGCTCCTGGCTGACCACGCGCCTCAGGTCGTGCTCCCGAGCCCCCGTGTGACCCCGAGCTCAGCAAGCCGTGCTGACGTAGGCGCCGGGCCCCAGTGGGTGCAGGGCGGGCTGGGTGGTGTCCCCTCCGGGCACAGCCTGGGGGCGCCGGCGCTGGCCTTCGAGGGCGTGGGGTCTGCCCAGTAAGGCGCCTTCCCTGGCAGCGGAGATGAGGAAGCAGCGGGAGTTCTACCGCAAGCTGGGCCTGGAAGTGCCTGGAGACATCAAGGGGGAGACCGGCTCTGCCAAGCAGCACCTGGACTCCCACCGCAACGGTGAGCCGGGGGCGCGGCCGGCAGGGCGGGCGCAGTCCTGGGGGGCCGGCGGGGCACTCAGGCCGCACCCGGGGCCTGCTGGAGACTCGGCCTTTCCTGTCCCCGTCCTGAGCGCGTCCAGCCCGAGCCGCCTCCCGGGAGGCGACATCCTTGTGACGCATCAGGGCCTGGCAGTCCCCAGGCGCAGCGCAGAGCCCGGCCGGCCTGTGTTCTGGGGGTGGGGTGAGCGCTGCCCGCCCGCCGGCCAGCACCTGTCCGGGGCCACCGCCCAGCCCGCTCGCCGGCCCTCGGCTTCACGGGTCGCGTCCTCGTCCCCGGGGGTTTCTGGCATCGGACCATCGTGCGGAGCGTCGTGAGGATGCTGGACGTGCTGACCCTGGCGCGGTCTCTCCGCTCCCACTCGAAGGTGAAACCAAAGCAGACGACAGCGCGAGCAAAGAGGCGGCGGAGGAGAAGCAGGAGGAAGACAACGACTACCACCGCAGCGACGAGCAGGTGGGCCGCGGGCGACACCACGGGGCGCACACGTAGTGCACGCGCACGCGCACGCGCACAGGGCCCCACCACCCAGCGCTGTCTGAGGAGCCCAGCCGCCGTGTGGGCTGTCAGCACGGCGTGCGCGGAGGCTGGGGGGTGGGGCCTGCCCCCCGCCCCTCCGTCGGAACCCCAGAGGGGCGACAGCCTCCGGGGCGGTGGCCAGACGGCCGCTCTCAGCTCCGAGACGAGAAAGTGCCCGGTGCTTCCTGGCCTCTGTGCCTGGCACGTTCTGAAACAGGCAGTCGGGGCAGGAGGTCGGATGGGGGGACGGAGTGGCCACCCACCCGCCTGGGCCCGGAGGCGAGAGCTGCCAGAAAACCCAAAGGCCAAACGGCCAGAAACCAAGGGCTGCAGCAGCACAGCACCCACAGGGGCCGGTGGCTGTGGCCGGGCGAGGGACAGGCCCCCCGGAGCACAGGCACGGTCTGGGGGTCTCACAGCACAGCCTCCGCGGGGGTCTCTCTCACGGAGATGGCTCACCGTGGCCACACGTGGTGGCCACCTCACCCAGGTAGCACCAGTGGTGGTCACCACGGGTCCCCAGGAGTCTGGACAACACTGGCCAGTAGGGACGGTCACTGACGGGCCCCCAGAGGCGTGTCAGACACAGGCAGTGCCACAGCTCTCTGAGAGCCATTGAGTGACACCAGCAACAAACAGCTCTTTGAGATGCCAGGCCAGGCCTCAGGGCTCCCTTCGGGAGTGGACGGGACGGAGGCCCTGTCCCTGCAGAGGTCTTCGGTCAGCAGCTGGATGCGTTGGAGGCTGGGACCGTCTCTCCCAGCTTCCCTGGCCCTGGCTTTGTCCTCCAGGTGCCCCACCCACACGTCGGATTGGACCATTTTTCGACGCTGTGGCTGACTGGCCCACTTAGCAGCAACAGCTCGCGCCTGATTGGCCCATTCCACGGCCCAGGAGGCACGCAGTGGCGCAGAAGGGCCCCGAGGCTGGCGGAGCCGCAGGGGAGCCCCCTTTCTGGGGCAGCCCCACAGCTCCAGGGCCCGGCCTCTGGCCGGCGTCCCAGGCTCCGTTACGCTTTCGGTCGGGGGCTCGTTTCTGCCCTTTCATGCTAAAGCTGCTTAGCTGTGTCCGGAGCCCTGGTGGGCGTGCTTGTCCCCCGGGCCTGCGGTCAGGGCCTCGCGCCCCGCTTCGGCGCGTGGCAGACGTGGCCGTCCCCCGCGGTCTGCAGCTGCCCTGGGCGCCGGAGCACGTCTGGGGGCCCGCGGCTCTCTGGGCTCCATGCTTCTCGGCGCCACGGCCATGCCGGGCGAGGTGTGGAGGCTGCGTGCCCTCCCGGGGGCCCCCTCGCTTGCACGGGGCCCAGGGGCAGCGTCACGCAGTGCGGCCATGTCTGCGCGCCGTGGCCCTGGGCGGGTGGACGTGCGTGAGGAGACGCGAGAGTTGTTCTCAAAGCCGCGGACGAAAGACAGCCTGAAAAAACGTGTGAGGTTAGCTCAGGAGGTTGTCTCCAGTGTCGAAGCCAAAACAGATTTCTCGCTTCAAAAGCGCGAGGCCCTTGGGTGGCGGCACCGGCCCCTGCCCACGGCCGCCCGCCGCTGACGCGCCCGCCCGCAGGTGAGCATCTGCCTGGAGTGCAACAGCAGCAAGCTGCGGGGGCTCAAGCGCAAGTGGATCCGCTGCTCCGCCCAGGCCACCGTGCTGCACCTGAAGAAGTTCATCGCCAAGAAGCTGAACCTGTCCTCCTTCAACGAGGTAGGCTGGGCGGCGCTTCCGGGCCGGCTTCCTCCAGCAGCTGTGGCTGGAAACTCGGTGGAAACCTCGGCCTGTCTTGACGCGCCCCCCTGCTGTGGCAGGAGGTGACGGTGCAGTGGCGGCCAGGCCCTCCCGCGCACCCCCTGCCTCGGCACCCGGGGGTGCTCTCCGGTCTCACGGCGACGGGCAGGGTGCGGGTGCTTTCCCGGGGTGGGCGAGGAGCGGACACGGGGAGAGCGGACCCTCCAGCCTGTGTCGGTGGGCAGGCGGGCTGGCGCTAAGAGCCACTGTGTGCGGGGAGGTGTGGGGGAGGCCGCGGGGGCCGGCCCCAGGCACAGTTGTACGAGTCCTCGGTTTGTAAGTGGGTTATCGGGGAACAGAAACGAAAGCAGGAGAGGCCACCTGCATGTGGGAGACTCTCAGGGCGCAGGCAGGTGGACGGGCTGCAGGCGTGTTGGGCAGTGGCCTCCCTGAGGGTGTGACCACGTGCCAGGCCTGCCTGGAGAGGGCCGGCGCCCATGCGGGCCCTGCGCGGGCGTCGTGCCAGCCCTGGCGACCCAAACTCGGGTGCATGTCCTCGGAAGCGGAGGCGGGGGCTGGGGACCTCAGACCCCCGGGAGGAGGTGATGTGAGGATAGAGGCGGAGGCTACAGCACAGGCCAAGGGCTGCCTGGACACAGGGCGGCGGCCTGGACACAAGCAGTACTCGATGAGCTCGAGTGTCTAACGGAGTGCTGGGGCGTGAGCCTGCTGCTCACTGCAGGGCGTGCGAGGGCAGCCTTGCTGCGCTGGGCGGGTGGGGGCACAGCCTGGGTGCCCACCGACGGGTCGGGGGTGTGGTCACGCCCTGGGAGCCACATCACTCTGGAGAAGGGTGGGGTGTGGCCGGGGCGGGAATTTTTTTTTTAAGATTTTATTTATGCGTACAAACTGGGGTACAGGCCAGAGGCGTGGGGCGGCGAGAGGGTTCACCAGAGACAGAGTGGGGAGCAGAACAGGCAGATCAGAAGTACACTGCTGAGGGGAGCAGCGGGGAGGCAGGAGAGGTCTGCTGCGCCATGTGGGATTCTCCCTGGCCGGGCGTCGAACTCGCGTCGCTGCTGCCCACAGCTCCACAGCGCAATGCTCAACCGCTGCGCCACCAGGGAGGCCCACGGTGAGGGAATTTGAGAGAATTATCTGCAGCAAAGTCATCAGAACGATAAAAGCATACTGGGCGTCGGTTCAGGCGTTTCAGTAATGCAGAACACTTACAAAGTGAAACTGGGGACCTCAGTAAACACCCTGGGGGCGCTCATGGATGGGCTGGGACGCAGGAATGGAAATAAATACACTCCCAAAAGAAAGCAAAATAACCCTTGAGAAAGTGAAAGAATTTGATCGGCAGCAAAAAGCAAGGGAAGACGAGCTGACAAGGGCTCAGGCAGGCACCGCCGGGGAACCAGCCCCTCGTGCGGGCGCCAGGCCTGTGGCGGAGAGCACAGCCTCGCACGCAGGCCCAGCCTGGCGCCCAGGCAGGCGCGTAGGAGACTCCGCCAGACGCCACAGGAGTTGCCTTTTTCTCAAGAGCACACGGACATTCTCGAGGACAGACCGTATGCTGGGACTAATCGCGTGTCGATATATCGATGACTGTTGGAACGCCAAGTATTTTATCTGACCGAACTACTGTTACCCTGGAAATCGACTGTTGGCAGAAAACTGGACAGACCTCAGACACGGAGGGTGAACTGTCTGCTCCTCAGAAACCTGTCAGTTGGGAGGTGGCATGGAAGCGCAAACATGGGTCTGGGGGGGGGGGACGCCGGTCATCGAGCCCTGGAGGGGCAGCGGGGCGTGGGTGGCCAGGGACAGCCCAGAAGACCCAGTGGCTTGGAAGAGGACAGAGCCAGAGGTTAATAGAAGGAAACAGGGAAAATTAGAGAAAGGTCAATGAAACAAACTAGAAAGACAATAGAAAAGATCGACGACGCCCTGAGTTGGTGTTTTTAAAAAGAACCGACAAGACTCAGGCTCTCGAAGGAGACAGTGAATAGCCAGAAACGACAACGGATGACGCAGCGTCGCACAGGGCACCAGAGCCAGGCAGCCGCCGCCCAGGGCCGAGCGGGAGAGGAAGTGAGTCCCGCTGAACTGCGGCCGCCGCCTGGGGGAGCGTGCGGGAGCCCCTTGGTGCGCGGACCCGGGCCGGCGGCTTCACGAGGGCCTGGGCCTGCGTCACCGCCCTCCTCAGGCGCACAGGCACTTCCTGGCTGGGCGTTCTGGGAGGCCGCTGCCCGGCCACCCCCAGGCGGACGCCCAGACAGGGCCGCAGCCGGCGCCTCGCTGGGGAGGGCAGGGGAGGCTCGGCCTGAGGGGAAGCCTGAGGGTCCCGACGGCGAGGACGTGGTGGCGGCGTGGGGCTCACGTGCGTGACGCGGGCCTCGGTCGTGCCGTCCGACAGCCGCCCCAGAACCCGAGCGGGACGAGGCGGTTAGCAGTGAAGGGGAAGTGCAAACTGCAGAAAATTCCTGGGCCGCCGGTGCCTTCACCACCACGAGCAGGAAGAAAAAGAACACAGCTCCCTCCTCAGCTGCATCAAAAACAGGCACCTGGGGGCCTCCCTGGTGGCTCAGCGGGTTAAGTGCAGCGCTGTGGAGTGTCGGCGGCTGTGGCTGCGAGTTCGACGCCTGGCCGGGGAGATTCCCACAGGGCGCAACAGACCTCTCCTGCCTCCCCGCTGCCCCCTCAGCAGTGGGCTTCAGTGGCTCTGCCTCTTCTGCTCCCCGCTCTGTCTCTGGGGAACCCTCTCGCCACCCCACGCCTCTGGCCTGCATCCCAGCTTGTGTGCATAAATAAAAATAAATCTAAAAAATAACAGGCACCTAGGAACAAATTTAACAAAGCAGGTGAAAGCTCTGTGCGATGAAGACCGCAAGGGGCTGTCAGAGCCCGCGGGGTGACAGAGGCGCCGGACGCTCTGAGGCAGGCCCGGCCTCTGCCTCTGCGCACTGCGGGCGGGGCCTCCCTCCCGCCCGACTCCGCTGCAGAGCGTCGCCGTGGCGCGCCTGGTCAGTGAGGGAGGACGCGGGGGCCAGTAGCACAGGGTCAAGGTGCAGGCCGAGCCCCATGCACGCACGCCGGTGCCTGCGGCGAGGAGGGAGACGGGGTCGTGCTGCCACTGGCGTCCACGAGGCCTGACTTGGACGAGAAGCCGGCGGCGTGCCTGGGTGAAGGCGCTGCCCAGCTGAGAAATGGCGAGCGGACGCGGTCTGCGTGGCCACCGGGGCGCTGGAGGTGGTGGATCCCGCTGGGCCGGTCCCCTCGCAGGCCTGCAAGCCGGGCGAGGTGCCGGGGGCTGGCCGCACACGGAGCTTCCTCGAACCGCCCACAGAGCTCCGACCCCGGGGGCCACCGGGCCTCCGTCCAAAGCCTGGCCAACCCAAGGGCGGGCCCGGCAGGTGTGGCCGCCGGCGGCGGAGGAAGGGTCTGGAGAGTCCCGGCGGCCCCTGAGGAGAAAGGCAGATGCCCCGGGCCTCCGGGGGACGCGGGGCGGGGCTGCCGGACAGCCGAGCCGGCGGGCTGGGGGCTGGCTTCGGGCGACCTCAAGGAGAGCGGGGCCGTGGGGCGCTGGGAGCTCAGCCCGCGGGGCCAGGGGCCTGGCCTGGCGCAGGGGCCGGCGGGTGGACGCCTCGTCCCGGGCCGTGGCTCTCGCGAGGCGGGGCTCAGCCGGGAGGGCGCGCTGGCCTGGGCCGAGACCCTTTCGCTGTCCGCTCGGAGACGCGCGGCCGCGGCCTGACCGGAGCTCTCGTCCCGCAGCTGGACATCTTATGCAACGAGGAGATCCTGGGTAAGGACCACACGCTCAAGTTCGTGGTGGTCACGAGGTGGAGATTCAAGGTGAGGCGCGGGGGCCGCCCGTGTCCGTCGCCGCGAGGGGTGGGGCTTCCGGGGGTGGGGCGGGGCCGTCCGTGCGTGCGCGCGCTGAGCCGTCCGTGCGTGCGTGCGCGCGCCCGTCCGCCCGCAGAAGGCGCCGCTGCTGCTGCACTACAGACCCAAGATGGACTTGCTGTGAGCGGCTGCTGGCCGCGGCCCGCGAGGACCACGTTGGAGGAGGACGCGCGTGGCCCCCGCGCCAGGCCTGCCTGGACTCTGCTGCGCACGTCGGAGACAGGTGGCCGCTGCCCGGCCCGGAGCCCCGCCCGCCACGCCCGCCCGGGCCCGGCCGCCGGCGGCAGCCGCGGTGTGAGCGCCCGGCCCCTCGGCCCTGCAGGCCGGCGGGAGCCTGGCCCGGCGCGGCCCGCGCCAGCGGCCGGTGTCCGCGGGCAGAGGGCCCGGCCCTGGGCAGAGCGCCCTGCCGACGCCGCCCCTCCGCAGCTGCCGGGGCGGGCGGCCGCGCGGAGCTCTTCCTGAGAAGGCCCCTCGGACGAGGGCAGAGCCGCGGCGTGGGCCGGGGGGGGGGCCGCGCCCACGCCGCCAGGCTGCTCCTCGCGACGTTCCGGCTTTGGTGGAACCAGAGGTAAAATCGGCCCCACGCAGGCCTCTGCTCCGGCGGGGCGGCGGGCGGGCAGCCCGGGCGGCCGCTGCCTGCGGGCCTGAGCGGCGTGTGCGGGGCAGGCCTCAGCGCGAGGGTGCGGCTCGCTGGAAGCGCGTCCACGCGGCCCCCGAAGCCGCGGCCCCGGTGCCCCGAGCTGGCCGTCGCCTGCGGAGCAAACTTACCTGTCTACCTCAAACGCACACGCCGCCGAGGCCTGCGTCCGGTGGCGCGTCGGGCCGCGGTCAGGGAGGGCGGCCGGCGGTGGCGCGGTCACTGACCGCCGTGGTGCTAAGCGACGCGCCGGCCGCCGCCGCGGGCGGGCTCAGTTGCAGAAGTTCCTATTTTTCTAAGACTCCGTCGCGCAGACGGGCTCCCTGGGCCAGCAGCCTTACCGGCCGGCGGCCACACACCCAGCCTCCGCCCGGCCAGCTCTCACTTAACACCGAGGGCTGACCCGCGCCTTCCTGGCATGGCCACCCGGCTGAGTCTCCAGCACAGACCCGCTGCCCCGAGGCCTCTCTGGGCTCACGCGTCGTGAGAGTGGAAATTCAGATAGAATATATAATATGGAGTTTAAGATTGGGGGGTTAAAACTTTATAAGATTATTTATTCTATTTTAAGCTTCTACCACGCGTCCCGCCTGGTGGCCGGCGCCATCTCAGCGTGGGGGTCGCAGCTGCAGGCCCCTCTGTGGCGGCTCCCGGCCTTGCGGGCTGCTGTGGCCTCCACCCAGGGCCGGGCCGGGCTGCGCCTGCAGTTCTAGACGGGCGTCTGGTCGTGGAGGACGGGCAGCGGGGCGGCCGGGCAGGGCTGGAGCAGACGCAGGCGGCGTCCCCAGCGGCCGCGCAGTGAGGTCCGGGAGCGAGCGGCCGACTCCCGTGTACGTGAATGTCCGATGCGCGCGAACGCTGACAATAAACCCAGTGCAGACGGCATGCAGGGCCCGGTCTCTCTGTTCCTCGGGCGCCACGCTCCGCCAGCGGGGCCTGCGAGGCAGCCGCGCTTCTCTGCCTGGGGTTCGTGGAGCGGAGCCCAGCACCCAAAGCGTGCCCGCCCGGCCCTCGCCGCCCTCATGGCCACCGCACGCCAGGCCCTCCGGGTGGCGGGTCCCGGCCAGCCGGCCACACCGAGGCTGCCGTCGGGAGGTTTACACTTGACTCTGTGTCGGTGTGTGCTTTTTGTACTCTCGGTGGCTAGTTTTTGTCTAAAATATTTTTTCGAAGATTGCTTAAATGTTTTGATTTCTCGACGGTGACGCTTGTATTCGGTGTTTTGCCAATTATATGCTTGTAACAAAGCGAGACGTCGCTAGCGTTCTTCAGGCTGCGCCGTCTGGAGCTGCCGGAGTTCGTGCCGCGGAGAGCCCAGCCAGTGGCCGGGCCCGCGGGTGGCCAGCGCCCGGTGGTGGGCAGTGCTCACGTGCTTGAGCGCACGTGCACACACTCACACATGTGCCGCCCCTGCGCTGCCCTGGGAGGCCGCCGTGGAGGGCTCGGCCCCAGAGCACACGGACCCCAAACTGCAGTTCTCGCGGCTGTTCCCGAACAGCCTCGTTCTGCGAGATCGGCCTGCTTCGCGCCCAGCCCTAGGGGTCAGCTCAGGCAGGAGACCATTCCAGCCCCTGCCGAGCAGGCTGTCCCCCTTGGCCGGCCCTTCCCGCCAGGGCTGTCCTTCGTAGGTCCCAACCCAGCTGGGAACAGATCACCTCTGATGCTGGAAGTCACTCCGGGCGTGGCGGCCTGGCCTCCGCGGGAGTGGACAGGTCACCGCAAGGGCCAGCCCGCACTCCCGCAGGACTGCCGTGTCAGCCTGCAGCGCTGCCAGCGCCCTGCCGGCCTGGCCGCTCCCCGCGCCCGTCCCGTGCCAGCCGCCTGGCGGGCGCCCCGGCATGCCCCGGGCAGTGGTCACCGGGGTCTGGAGTCGGCTCTTTGCCAAGGCTGCAGCCGAGTCCCTGCTTGTCAGCACTGGCCATGGCCCGCCGGCCGACTGAGGAAGGGCCGAAGCTCTCTGAAGTGACCGGGCCCTCGTGGTCCCCGCTGGCCTGGAGGAGCCTGTGGGGACTGGCCCCAGGGGCCTCTGACCCGCTCGCCGCCGACACAGACTGGGGAGGGTCGGCGTCGCGATGCTTCCGGGGAGAGCTCGGCCCGTCGGCCTCGGCCCGCCCTGCGCTGCCACCCCGGGCAGCGAGTCCACGCCCACCTCCGCGGCCCCACTTCCCTCCGGCAGACGACGCGCGCGCCCAGGCCGGCAGGGACGTCTGCGCCGCACCCACAGGGCACGCACGGCCGGCGCAGCCCCCGCCCTCCCCATGCGCAGGGCCGGAGCGGCCTCGAGCTGCGCGGCTGGCCGGGGACCAGCCGCCTCCTGCAGGGCCCTGGGCCCTGGGGACAGGCCGCCTCGGCCACGCGACGCAGGACAGCAAGGGAAGGACGTGGCCGCTTAGCACCGCAGGTTAGGAAGGGGAGTCGGATCACACGGCCGGGGGAGCCAAAAACGACCTGAGCCTGAGCACGTGCTGACCTCTGTCCAGGCGGGGCGCGGAGCGGGTCAGCGCCCGGTCACCTCAGGCGGCAGGGTCAGACCTGCTCGGCCAGACGCCCCGGAGGGCTGGGGGGGCGCCAGGCAGAGGCAGCCAGGGAAGAACCATCTTTCCTACGAAGGGCTGGGGCTGCGCGGCCCCCCAACAGTGTTCTCCACCCCCGAAAACCAGGACTAGACTCGAGCGTGATAAGGTAGCAGGAGAAGCCTCCGCGGTGGCGACTCGGGCATACCCTGCAGGTGGCTGAAATCGAGTCCCGTGGTGAAAGTGGGGTTAGGCGGCCTCACCCGGGGCGTCCCGCTGGGAGGGGCAGGGGCGTGGACTGGGGGCAGCCCACTCGGGTCCCTCAGCCGGGTCGGATCCCCGAGGGTTCCCCCCCCAGCCCTCCGTGCGGGAGGCCCGGCCCGCCCCAGCCCTCTGGGCCCCTCTCCGGTGTGGGCTGCTGCCGCCCACGCGCAGCGTGGAGCAAGTGGGCCTGGACTCCAGGCGGTGACCCCGTCCTGCAGCCTTGGGCGGTGCAGGGCGCTGGAGGTGGGGAGGCCTGGGCAGCCCAGAGATGGGCGCAGGCGCGGGACTGACCGGGGCAGGAGCGTCCTCTGCCTGCAGGAGCCCCCAGCGCTGGCGGGGGGGTGCGTCCTCGGGGTGCCAGTGCCTGAGCCCCACCCACGCGGCAGCACCTTGCCGGGCTGTGGGCAGAGGGCTCCGAGGACAGCCCCAGGGCCGGCGCGGGGTGGCGGGCGCGCAGTCTGGTCTGGGCGCCCTTGGGAAAACGGCCAGGGGTGGCATCTGGGTCAGGACGGAGGGGACACCAGACCGGCAGCTGTCCCGGGCAGGGCGAGAGTGCGTGCTGCCCCTGCCCCGCGGCCCTCGGCCAGCCGACGCCCCCGGCGGCTCAGAGAAGGCGCGGCGGGCGAAGTCACCGTTTATTGGCTGTGATCCAGGGAGGCGCACGCGGCGGCCCCGACATGCAGGAGGGGCGCGGGCGCAAGGACGGACGGACAGGACGCCGGGCGGGCGGGCGCGGGCGGGCGGGCATGCTCCGGCGGGGGCGGCGGTGCAGGCTGGTCTATGGCTTCTCTGCAGAGCAGGGGCCGCGCCCTGGCCCGCAACACGGGGCACGACGGGGCACTGGACAGGCCTGTCCAGCTGACGCCCGGGGATACAGAAGACCTCATGTACCTGAGATTCAACACAGCGGGACGCGGATCAACCAGACAGAGGAAGCGACTGCAGAAGCCTGAGGGCGTCCCCTCGAGCAGGCTTGGGCTCCCCCAGGACAGCCCCACCCAGGGCCCCCTGCGGGCCTTTGGCTCCCCAGAGGGCAGTGGGGCCGGGTCTCTGGTCGCTCGGGCCTCCCCAGCTCTTCTGAAAGGGGTGGGTGTTTGGGGGCGAGGGTAGGTACCCCCAAAGCAGCCTCGGGGAGACGACAGGAGGGGCCACGGAGGACTGGGGAGCAGGGTCGGGTGGGGCTGTGGGCACCGGGGTCTTCCCGGCCTATTGCTTGTCTGTCCGGAGTCCCTCACCTGAGCCCTCCCGGGCAGGGGGCGGTGAGGGGCAGCAGGGCAGCCGGCTCGCTGGCAGCCGGGAGGGGGCTGGGGTCCAGGCTGGCCCGCCACTCCCAGCTCCCACCCCAGCCCCCACTATGGCTGTGCTCCTGGGCTTGGCGGCGCAGTGCCCAGCGCAGGGACGCGCACCTGGGGTGGCCGAGGCTGGCCCTGGCCTTGGACAGTGCTGGGTGGGCGGTGAGCGCGGGAGCAGTAAGGGGCGTCCCAGGCTCTGGGGAGGGTCAAAGCAGCCGGGGGGTCCCCGCCTCCAGCAGAAGGCAGCGCGACAGCGGGGGAGGGCGGGGGCTCCCGAGGGGGACACCGAGGGCTATGGCTTGTATCGGGGACCTTGCTCCTGACACCCCTCAGGGCCGCGGGGGCGGGCCCGCGCGGGTGTTACTTCTTGAACATGTCCTGCAGCGGCCCGGGCAGGTACTTGATGACCGTGTCCAGGATGCTCTCGTCCTCCTCCTCCGGCTGGTCCCCACAGCCCGGCGGTATGGCCTTCTTGGGCCGCGTCAGGCTGCCCTCCGAGTCGGCCTCCATGGCGGCCTGGGCCTCGGCCTCGCGCTCCTCCCTCTTCTTGATGCCGTACTGGGGAAGGGGGCGGTCAGGGCGGGCCGCTGTTCGGGGCTGGCCGCGCGTGCTGGCGAGGTGGCGCCAGGCCCCGGAAGCTGGGGAGGGCACGGAGCAGGCGGCGGACCGCACAGCCGGGGGCCTGGGCGCGGGGTCAGGCCCGAGTGACCCCCTGTTGCCCGCAGGAGCAAACCTCGCGCTGCAGTGGCGGGTCCCCCAGTGGCCCTCACTGGCCCCGCCCACATCCTAGAGCCCCCCACGCACACCGGCCGAGCCCTGCCCCTGAACCTCGGGGTGCTGGTCAGAGAAGGGGTGCCACTTGCGCAACAGTAGAGGTTAGCTAGGCATGTCCAGATGGAGGAGAGGGCAGGAGCATGGGTGTCCTGCTGACCTCGCGGGGCGCACTACCCGAGGTGGGGGCGCAGCGGGATGGGTAGGGTGAGGGGGGGTGCGGGGCACTGGTCTCCCCGCGCCCGGCCGCTAGGGGGCGAGCTGCGCTCGCCGGCCACAGCGCGGGGGAGGGGCGCCCTGCCTGAGTGCCCACCTGCAGGGCCCGCCCCGCCTCTCCGTGGCGCTCCCGCGCGTGCAGGGGAGTGGCTAGTTCTCAGGCACCAAAGTCCCCCAGAGCGGGTTGCAGGAGGGGACCCCTGCCCGGCCCCCACCCGAGGCCCCACCTGGACGCCTGCACCTGGGCGCCCTACATGCTTCTGCCGGAGGAGGCCGGGCCCTCGCGCTGCCGCAGGCGCAGGCTCCCTTCTGCAGACCCAGCCCGGGGCCGCGCACCCCGCGGCGGCGCCGTCCCGCCAAGCGGTGACCGTGTGGCACCGGGCACTTGTCCTCACCGGACCCGACTGCCTGGCGGAGGCCGCTCTGCAGCGCGGGAGCTGCCGCCTCTCCGTGCGGCTGCCGCGGCCCTCCCCGTCTGGGCGCCCAGCTGACCCCGCCGCCCCGGGGCCCCGCTCGCCCCCGGCGCCCACCTTGTCGCGGATGCCCTGCCGCATGGCCTCGCGCTCCGCCTCCATCTTGGCGTACTTGGCCTTGCGCTCCTCCTCCTCCTGCCGCAGGGCCTCCTGGCGCTCCTCCTCCTTCCTGGCGGCGTCGGGGTCCTTCTCCTCGTCGCCCCCCAGCATCTTGCCCATGTCTTTGGTGGCCCCTGCAAACCGGAAGGGTAGGGGTCAGGGGCAGCGTCCAGCCTCCCGGCTCCGGCCTGCATTTTCCGCCCGTGTCCACCGAGCCCGGGGCCGCGGGGTGCGGGCAGCTAAGCGGGCTCACCCAGGAGGCGGGGTACGCACCGCGCCTCGCGCTGGGCGTGCGCGGGCACGGGCGGGGGCACTGCAGACGTGAGCGCAGGCGTGTGTGCGTCTGTGTGCACTGTGCACGGGCGTGTGCACGCATGTGCGCATCTGAGTGTGCATGCACTGTGCGCTTGTGCACGCATAGGTGTGTAGGAGGGTGGCAGATGTGAATGCACACAGTTGTGTGTGTGGGTGTGTGAGTGTGTGCAGGCATGTACAGGCACTGCGTGTGCACATAGGTGTGTGTGTGCAGGTGTGAGTGCGTGTGCACAGAGGCCTGTGTACAGGCACTGTGCACATAGGCGTGTGCAGGTGTGAGTGTGTGCACTTAGGTGTGTGTACATGTGCATGCACTGCATGTGCACATAGGTGTGTGTGCGTGGTTTGCAGGTGTGAGTGTGCCTTGCACACATAGGTGTGTGTGTGCACACAGGTGTGTGCATGGTGTGCAGGTGTGTGTGCACACAGGTATGTGTGTTCAGGCACTGCGTGTGCACACATAGGTGCGTGCGTGGTGTGCAGGTGTGAGTGATGTGCACACATAGGTGTGTGTGTGGTGTGTGTGCAGGCACTGCGTGTGTGTGAATGCACGGGTGTGTGTGTGGGCGTGGGCGTGCCGGGACTGGGCTGCTGTGCCCCGCCTGGGCAGGGGTGCTGTCGGAGAGGGGCGCGGGTTCTGGAGCTGAGGCCTGGCCCGGCTGCCCCTCGGCCAGCAGCGAGCTGCCCGCCGGCCGCCCCTGTCCTCGTGGGCTCCTGACCCCGCGCCACAGCAGAGGCCGCCCCCGCCGGGTGAGCGCCCTGCCCGCCAGTCCCAGCCCAAGGCTGTCCACTCCCTTGGCCTCACCGGGCACGGCCTGGGCCGCTGACCCCGCCGAGGGTGACGCAGGCAGTGGCCAGTGCCCCCAGTGCAGACGGGGTCCGGCTTGCGGCCCTGCAGGCGATCGGGGGCGCCCCGCGGGCCGGCGGTGCGGAGGCGCTGAGGGAGGGGCCTGCTCCGGCCGGGGCCACGGGCAGCCCGCCGGCCACCGGCTCCTGGCCAGCGACGGGGCCAGGCGAGCTGGCGGGCCCCCTGGGGCAGCTGCTGTGGACAGCAGCCCCAGCCTGGCCCAGGCCCAGCGGAGCGGGGTGGGGCCTCCGCGGGCCCAGCCATCCAGCGAGATGATGATTGGTTGGAATTTCTGAGAATGTCCAGCGGTTTCCAAAATCTTGGGGTGGCCCGAAACCCTACCAGGCCCCCGGGAGCATTGGCCGCTCCGGGCTCTGTCCAGCTGGCGCCCGAGCTGCAGTCCCGTCGGGACCCCGGTCACTGCTAGCGAGCTCGGTGCCGTTTCCAACAAGCCGCCTGGACGCCTGACCCCGCCGCGTCTTCCGCCCCTGGGCGGGGCCTCCGCCTGGCCTGTGCAGGGCCTGGTGGGGCTGCTGTGTGTGGACAACCTTGGTCCACTTTCCAGGGAAACCCGGACCGTTTCCCCAGTCGTCCTCGGCCGGGCGGCGTCTGGTCACTGCCCCCCCGGGCAGGCTGGCCTGGGCGCCCGAGGCTGCTCCCGGGTCCTGTTTGCGGCTCTGTTCAAGCCTTTTGTGAACTTCCAGAAAGTAACTTTTTATTTTAGGAGTTTGAGATTTACAGAAAAACTGTGAAGAAAGAGAACACAGAGGCCCCCCTCCTCCCACGCGCTGGGCCCCCCACTCTGTGTGGGTCACCCCGACTCCACGCCAGGCCTGCCGGGCGGCTCCGCTGGGCTGTGGCGCTTTCTCAGACCCGCCTGATTTTGCTGATCTTGAACGTTCTGAGAAGCACTTTTAGGGGCTCTGCGCTCTGAATTAGGAATCGTTCTGCTTAGGCTGAGGTGGCAGGTTTTGGGGAAGAAGGCCACGGAGGTCAGTGATGGACACAGGGTGCTGGCCTTGGCCACCCGCCGGCCCAGCGCCGTTTCATCGGGGTTGCTGGCCCCTGGCCACACGCGGCCGCCCGGCCCGGCAGCCGCCACCCGTCCTGCCACCGCTCGGGGGAGGGGGCCCGGCCCTCAGGGCTCCCAGCGCAGCCCCAGCCCCAGCCCCGCGCCCAGGGGAGGGAGCCCCGGGCAGCATCCAGCGCCGAGTCAGCGGGGGCACTGAGGACACAGTCAGGCCGGGGCGGGCTGCGCGCGCGGCCGCGGATGGACTGGGCCGGCCTCGCTGCGCACCAGGGACCCCGGCCCCCCCGGCCCCTGCAGCGCCCCGCCTCGGGGCTCCCAGGCCTGTCCTCCGGTCATCCGGGGCCCGGTGCAGACGCGGGTGGACCGGCCTGGAGCTCCCGGGAAAGCGCCGGCGGGAGGGAGGCACAAGGCCTTCCGCACAGGCGGCCCCGGCTCGCTGGCGGCCAGACTTGTGTGCCCGCTGGCGAGGGGCGCGGCCAACGTGCATCTGGGGCCCCGGGGAGCCGGCACCTGTCCAGGCCCAGGGACGCCCGGCGTGAGGAGCGGCCAGCGCCGCCTCCCGGTCACCCCCGGCCGCCTGGCCCTTCCTCTGCGGCCTCGCCAACCCCGTCCCCGCGGACGGCCCGTGCCAGGGCCTCGGCCTTCCCGGGCTGTGTGCAGCCCCCGCTCCAGGTGCCCCGGCCAGCCAGGCGAGGGGAGGGCGGCCGAAGACGGGCGCAGGGCCAGGCCCATCGGCTGTGGGTCAGGGCCGACGGCGGTCAGCTCCCACCTGGGCTCCAGCAGACACCCCAGGCCTGGGGCTGTGGGGGCAGGGGGTGGAGGCAGCGGCTGGCCGGCCGCCAGGGGCCTGCAGGGCCAGCCCAGCAGGGGCCCGGCCATGCTCAACGAGCCCGGAATGGACAGAGCCCAGCAGGGGCCCGGGGCACCTGCCTGTCTGTCAGGCCCCGACTCTGGAAGCCGCTGCCCCAGTGAGTTCTGAGGCCGGGTCCGTCTCTCTCCGTCTCTGCCCATGTCTGCCTCTCTGTCTGTGTCTGTATCTGTCTCGCTCCGTCTCTGTCTCTCCGTCTCCGTCTCTCTGTCTCTGTCTCTCCCCGTCTCTAGCTCCGTCTCTCTCTGTCTCTGTCTCGCTCCGTCTCTGTCTCTCTGTCTGTCTCTCTCTGTCTCTGACTCTCCATCTCTGTCCATCCCCGCCTCTGTCCCTCTGTCCCCCACGGCCCCCTCACGGCCCCCTCTCCTGCACCAGGGGCCCTTGGCCGGTCACTGCGGCTCTTCTGTTCTGGGCCCGGCTCCCGCCCTCCGCCGGGCACCCCGCGGCCCCAGCGCGCGGCCCATGCGTCTCTGCCGCCGCCGCGTCCTGCCCCGCCCCGCGCCAAGCACTGCGGGGAAACTCCGTGACAGGGAACAAAGGGAGCCCAGGCTGGCAGTTACCCAGCTAATTTCAGCCATGTAGACAGCAAATCGGCTGGGCTCCAAGCGCAGCCCAGCGCGGGGCTGGGCGGCCGTGAGCGCGTCTGCAGCGGGCACCGGCCCTGGGGGGTCCAGGCCTGCGGTGACGTCACGCCCCGCCCACTCCGGCCGGCCGCCCCGCCCCCACACCCCTGCCCAGCCCCGCCTCCCGGGCCCTGCGGTGCCCTGCCTGGCCGCAGCACCCGCCCGCGTCCCGGTCAGCCAGGCCCGCCCCGCAGGGCAGGACGCAGCAGGGCAGCCGTGGCCACGTGTGCACGGGACACCTCGGTCTCCTGGCCAGGCCTGCCCGCCGGCCCCTGCCAGCGCCACTGGGGCCGCCGGGAGCCCCACAGCGCTGCTCGCGGAGCCTGCAGCGGTGCGGCCCCTGGTGCCCGGGCGCCCTCGAGGCCGAGTGGGGTGCGGCGCCGGCCTGTCCTCCGCCCTGCGCCCCAGCGCCTACCTCCCAGGGCCTGCTTCATCACGAACTCCATGGCGAGGGCTTCGGCTCCTCGGCAGCAGGCGGCCCCGCGGGCAGGTGTGGCGGGGTCCTCTCCCTGGGGACGAAGGGGGCGTCTCAGGGCGGGGTGGGGTGGCCACTCGCCGGCCGCACCCCGAGGCGGGACGGCGCTCTGCAGGGCCCCTCTGGGGGTGCGGCCAGGGAGCAGCCGCGGGGAGCGGGGCAGGCTCAGGGGCGTTTGAAGGTGACTCCCTCTCCTTGCTCCCCTAGCGGCCCCGGGTCTCGGGGGCCAGGGTCCCCCCGAGGGACAGGCAGGTCGGAGTGGGTGGGGCCTGAGGCAGCGACCCTCAGGGGATGCCGTTGACTTCTGGTGGAACCCCGAGACCACCCGGGGGGCCCCACGCCCCCCCTGGGTATTAGCATGGAAGAGAGAAGACGGGGTCACAGCACTTGGGAAACAGGCAGAAGTGGGGTGCAAAGCGCACCCCAGCATGGGCATGGGGGCTGAGGGTCCAGGCTGCTGGGACTGGGTACAAAGCACCCCCCTTGGGCATGGGGGCACCCCCTGCAAGGGCTGGGCTCAGGCTCCAGGCACTGGGACTGACCTTCCCGTGGAGTCTCCGCTGCGGTGCTGCCCCCACCCGCCGCCTCTCCCGGCAGGGAAACCCAGGCCCCTGGAGACCGGGTTTTGTGGGTTTTCCTCTGCAGACCAGAGGGACCCGCGTGTGTGCGGGCAGGGAGGGCCCCCGCCCCCCGCAGAGCGCTGGCGCGCAGGGGCGCCTTTGCCGCAAAGCCGGTTCCCTTCCAAACTTCTCCCCTGGCTCCTGGGGCGGCGTGGGGGGACCGCAGGCTCCGCCGCAGAGAGGCCGAGGGGCACCCTTCGCTGCCCGGGCTCGTGGGTTCTGGGGCAAGGGGGTCCGGCTCGCCAGCGGCCTCGGCGGGAGCGCGCCAGGACAGAGACCGGCAGCGCCTGGACGCGCAGGGGAAGGGGTGCGCGGGGTCGCGGGCGGCGGGAGGCTGCTCCAGCACCGCGCGGTGGACAGCGCCCGAGCGGGCGGCGAGTTACCTGCGGGCGGCGGCGTCAGCGGCGGGGCGCGCTCGGGCTGGCGGGGTCCATGTGGCGCCGGGAGCTGCTGCGGCGGCTGAAGGGCAAGGCGAGGAGGGCGCGTCACGCCGAGGCTCCCCGCCCCCCGCCCGCGTCCCGGCGTGACGAGCGGCCGGGGGAGGGGCGCGCCGGGGCGGGGCCGTGCGGGGCGGGCGCACCCCCCGGCCGCCGCGAGCTCGCCGCCCGCCGCCCCCCGCCTGCGTTCGCCCGGGCTCCGCCGCCAGCCCGCGGGGGGCCGCGCGGGCCCCCTCCCCGGCTCTGGGCCGGTGTTCCCGCCGTCCGCGCGCGTCTGCCTCGGGCGCGCGCGGGACCCGGGCGTGCGCAGCCCCCGGGACAGTGTGCCCCCGTCCTGCCGGCCAGAGGGGCGCGGGCGGGGCGGAGGAGGGGGCGCCCCCCGCCGCCCGCACTGGTCGGGGTCCCGGCCGAACGAACCCCGCGGCTGCCGGCGCCTCGCGAGCCTCATCGGAGGCATCGCGGCGAGGGTCCCCACCGTCGGGGCGCCCCTCGCGGGGCCGGGCGAGTGAAGGTCACTGCGGAAGGGCTGCCCCGCCCCCCCCAGGCCTCCGAGATTTCCTGGCCTGCGGGAAGAAGCTGCTTGGGGGGAAGTGCGGGGAGAGTGGGGTCGTGGCAAGGTCGTGGGCCGACCCCCATCCCAGGCACCGCGGGCGGTCCCGCAGCACCTGCTTGGGGGAGGGGCCGCGCGAGGGGCAGGCTCCAAGGCTGAGACTGGGCGCAGGGTGGCCTCTGCGGCCGGGCACATCCCTGGGGCCAGCGAATTTGTCACCTGCCCCCTGCTGACTCAGGTCTCGAGGGCCCGAGTGGAAGGGACAGCGGAGCTGCGCCTGCCCCGCTCCCGGAGCTCCAGGCTCGCCCGGCCGGCACCCTCCCCAGTGCCCAGCTGGCTGGGGGCTCTTGCCGCCTCCCCCCGGCTCCCTGTGGCCCTCTGGTGGGCTGCGCAGCGGCTGGCGGAGGGCGTGAGGCGCGAGGGCCGGGCAAGGAGCAGGGCGCCCCCGGGGAGGCCCACATTCCCGGACGGGGCCGCAGGATGCACGGGCCTGGGCCTGGCCGCAGCACCTCCGCTCGTGCTGACCGCTCCTGCCACCTGGACGGAGGCTGCAGATCCCCGGGCACGGCAAGGGCCCTGCCTCGCCCTCACTGCAGGCCTGCATGCCGCAGAGTGGCCGCCTGTGTCCAGGTGTCCGAGGTTCGAGGGTCTGGCCGGGCCCTGCTCAGCCTGGCCACCCTGGCGCCTGCACGCGGGTGTGCAGGGGCGAGCCCGGCCCGAGAGAGGTCGCTCCTTGCCGCTGGAGCCTCTCCCCTCCAGCCGCCCGCCGGTGGGCCTGGGGGGACGCCACTGGCCTCCTGCCCCGATCCCGCAAGACACCAGAGGTGACCCCGGCTGGCCAGAGCAGGTCCCGCGACCACCGGCCAGAGCTGCCTCGCGCCCGCCAGGAGACACGCGAGCTCTGGCGCGGCGGCCGCACGGTGGTCGTGGATGTGCGGGCCTGGCCGAGCGGCCTGCGTGGAGGGTCGGGCTGGGCGAGAGGACAGCAGCTCCTGGCCCTGGGCGCTGCGTCCTGCCTGTGGGTCACCGTCTGTCCCGCCTCTGTCTCCCTCACCCCTGCGGCGGCCCCTTGGCCCAGGTCCTAGTGGCCCGGGCTGCAGCGGGGAGGGGCAGCTGTGGCACTGAGGCCCGTGTCCGGCCGGGCAGGTCCCCCAAGCGGCCGGCGGGGGCGGGGTGGGGAGGGTGCAGGCAGGCTGGGCTCGGGGTCTCCCGGGCAGTGGGCGGGACGGGGGCTGGAGGGCCGGGGCCCCCCCCGCAGCAGGTGGCTGCAGGGTGGGCAGGAGACCCCAGCTGTCAAGGCCGCGACACCCTATGGAGGGGCACCCGGCCCCAGCCTAGCCAGGTCTCCGGGGCGTCCCGGCCCATCCCCCTGGACAGGCACCTCCCCGGCTGCAGGGAGGCCGCTCGGGCCCCGGGCCAGCCTCAGAGGCGCCGGCTGGATTCTCTGGCCTGGAGGTGCTAACACAGGAAGAGCCAAGTGAGGTTGGAAATCTGGGGGTCAGAGCGGGCAGGAGCCGCGGGGGTGCCCTCCTGGACAGTGACCGAGGTGGGCCTGGGGGCGCGTCCTGGGTCAGAAGCGAGGCAGCGGCCCCAGGCGTCTGCGCGCCCCTGGGGGCCCTGTCCGGCCCGGGGCGTCCCCGCTGTGCCCCCCTCCTGCGTCTGCTGCCTCAGGTGCCGCGGCAGGGCCGGCGGGCAGGGCCGGCGCCCTGTGAGGCCGAGGGACCTGGGGCAGAAGTAGCAGGCACCCCGGAAATGGAGCCGCCTCCTCCCGCCTGGGGTGGCTGTGGGGGCGGCGGCCGTGAGGCTCGGGGTGGCCGTGGCCCTGGGGCCCAGTGAGCCCCGAAACCAAGGCGGCCTCTGGCTGGGGCGCGGCGCTGACACCCATACCGGGCCCCGGCTCCCCCGTCCCCCCTGGGGTCACGGCCCCTGCACATCTGTCCACTCGCCAGGAAGCCCCGGCCTGCCTGGCGGCCCCTCGGAGGGCGCTGCCCGACCAGGGGTCCCAGGAGGCGGCTTCCCACCCGGCCTGGCTGGGCTCTGGGATGAGCTGCGAGATGGGGTGCTGCGGGGCAAGCCAGCACCCCGTCTGCTGCTTGGGGCTCGCCACAACCCACGCCCCGGAGCTCCTCGCGGCCATGGGCCTGGGGGCCACACCGGCAGCTCCGGGCGCTTCCGCAGCGCGCCCAGGGCCAGACTGGCCCGGTGCCCCGCGTGGGCTGGAGCACCAGGAGGCGCTGCTCCCAGAGGGCGCTGGGGTGCTCCTGTGCAGCGGCCCCCGCCGCGAGCTGGCCCAAGCCCAGGGTGGGCGGCGCACGGCGAGCCCCGGAGGGGCCAGCCGGCCTGTCTGGGGCGGATCTGGACGAGGCCAGGCCCACAGAGGCAGTGGCGGCCAGGGTGCAGCCCCGGGCCCCGGGGCGCTCACCCGCCTCCCGAGGCTCCTGCAGGACGGGGGGTGCAGGGCACTGGGGGACCCGTCAGCTCCGCCCCGTGGCCGGCCCTGCCGGGGGCTGCTGTGCCCTGCGGGGGCGAGCTGGGCCCGGGCTTAGCCCCGCCGAGCGCCCAGGAGGGGCCCTGTTGTGTGGGGTGGCTGGGCCGCCCTGTCCCCCGTGAGCCCCTGGAGGCAGCAGAGCCCGCGGGCGGGACGCCCCTCCCCCAGCAGGGGCGGCACGGGGGGCGGGGCCGGACCGCCACTCTCCGCCCCTGGGCGGGGCTTGCAGCGCAGGGGCTGCCGGCCCCGCCCCGCGGGTCCATTTCTGGGGCTGGGGGCGCCAGCCAGGGACTCCCGGGGTCTGCCCTGTGGCGGGGAGTCCCCCTTGGGGGGAGCCCGCGTGCATGGGCGCGGCAGGTGCTGGCCGCGGGGGCGGGGCCTGGCGCGAGGTGGGGCCTGGCGCGAGGCGGGCGCTGGGGCCGGCCCTTAACCCCGCCGAGCCCTGTCCCCGACTGGCCAGGCCCCCAGGCCGGCGGCGGGCGTCTGGCGCTGGGCAGCACCCCACTGCTCTCGGGACCCCCAGCACCCGCTGTCCATCTGGCCGAGGCCACCAGCGCCGCCCCACAGGCCTAAAGGGGCGTCCCAACACCACCGGACTCAGACCAAAGCCCTGACTCCCGGGGGTGCCAACCCCGTAGGCTGGGGTCACCCCCCTCCTGGTGGTGCCCCGCTGAGCACCGCCCCCGCTGCTGGGGTCTCGGCCTGGCCCCCTCTTGTGCCAAGGCTTTGGGGCGGGGCCCCAGGCTCAGGAGGAAGGGCGTGGTTCTGCGGCATCACCCCAGGGCAGCACAGGACACTGCCCACAAAGGGCACTGCCCAGCGGGGCAGGGTCCAAGCTGCTCTCTGGGCTGGAGCCCAGAGCCAGCCAGGCCTGGGGCCCCGCGGGCCGGCGGGGATGGGCCCGCCAGGCGCAGGCGCAGCGGGCGAGAAGCTCCTGCAGTGGACGCCGCCGTTGGGCGGGCAGCGTGGGGGTCCAGGCGCAGGAGCGCCCCCGGGCGGCTCGCCGCGGAGGGGGCAGGACGGGAGGCTCCCCGGGCTGGGGGCGGGGCAGAGGCCATGCCGCTGGCCGCCGCCCTGCCCAGCCGGATCCGGACCCATGTTGACAAGAAAATCTCTGTACCTATTTAGGTCGCTCATTATTTTTTAAAAGCTCTAAAAGCTAAAAATAGCGGACGTGCCGACAAGCTGGTCTCGCCTTCGGAGGGCAGCTCGGGGCGTCGGGCCCAGGGCGGCGCAGCGGGGGGGTCCAGGGCCACCGCCCCCACCCCTCCCCGCGCCACCTCAGGCCGCGCGTGAGCAGGAGGCCTTTCCCGGAGCGGCTGGGCGGCCTGGACAGAGGCTCGTGGGTGGCCTGGCTCCTGCCCGGGTCAGCCGCCGGCTCTGCTGCCTCACCCGGGGCTCGGGCGCGCACCGGCTGGTTGCAAGTGCAGGCGGGGCCAGCGCCGGGAAGCCCGGGTCACTGCTGACCGCGCCGCATCACTCGCGCTGAAGGGGCTTGTCCAAACCCAGGCCGTGGGGAACCCGTGCCTGGCCGCGCCCCTGCCGGCTCCGCGAGGCTGGGCACAGACAAGAGCTGCCTTTGGCACAGCGCTGCCGGCGCTGCCCTGGACCCGGCCCCAGCCCGCAGGGGCCCAGGCGAGGCCACGCCCCAGGTCCGAGCGCTGCCCTCGCAGGGACGCGGCAGGGGCCCCTCAGAGACACCGTCGTGTGGGGAGGCGAGCGTAATCAGAAAATAGTTTAATTCTGTACAGGCGGTCGCCAGGCTGATTAACAGGGGGAGACGGAGGGTCGGACGGGGCTGGAGAAGGGGTGGCGGGCCGCGCGCACCGAGGGGCCGCCCGAAAACCGGAGCCGCACTGCCCCGCTGCAGGGGCGCGAACCAACACTTCATTTGGAACCAAAAAAGGAAAACTCGGAGGCTTTGGAATGCTTCTCTGCGCGCGCCTGGAATGGCGTTTGCTCCAGACCCACCAGGGGCGGGTGGGAGGGTCTGGAGTGGGGCGTCACCTGCCAGGCGGCCACCTGCGGCCGGCCAGCCGGCCAGCTCCAGCCCCGCGGCGCTCAGAAGAGGGGCCGGGAGCCCTGGCTCTCGAACTCCGCCCAGGCCTCGCTGAGCTCCATGAAGATCATCCGGGCCTGCTGCTCGTAGGGCTGCCCGGCCGCCTGCGGGGAGGGGCGGCGTCGGGGCTGCTCCTGCCGCCCCGCCCCCGCGGCCCTGCCCCGCCCCGGCCCGCCGGCCCACCTTGTCCGGGTGCACCACCAGCACGGCGCGGCGATACTGCTTCTTCACCTGCGCGGGCGTCACCAGGTCGGCCATGCCCACAGGCGTCCAGCGGCTCTCGCCGTCCCACAGCACGGTGTGCAGTGTGGACAGCAGGGCGCGGACGTTCCTCTCCTTGCCCTCGGTCCAGTCCAGGAGCTGCGGCACAGAGGCGCTGAGAGCCGGCCGCCCCGGCTCGCAGAGGCCCCGCCACAGCCCCGCCCAGGTGCAGGGCCCTCGTCTGGCAGCAGCCGCCGCCCAGCTGCCCTCCCGGGCGCGCGCGCGCGAGGCCGACGGGCCCAGCGGCTGCCGGGTGGGTGGCCAGGCCCCGCGGGCCCACACCGGGGGCGGGGCCGCGGCCTGGAGACCCCGCACCCACCTTCAGCTTGAGCGGGTCCGCGTCCCTCGCCTGCTCCTGCTTCCGCATCTCGGCCATGGTCCGCGGGCCCCTCTTGTCCACCTTGGAGGAGAAGCCCTGGCTGGACAGCAGATCCTCGAAGTCGCTCTCCGACACCCGGGGCTTCTGGGCTGCAACAGGCGGAGGCCGGGTCACGCCAGCCGGAGCCGCGGGGCCAGGGCAGGGCTGCCGGCCGTCGCGCTGCGGTCAGGCCCCGGGGGCCGGCCGCCAGGGGTCTCACCGGGAGACTCACCGAAGCTGGGGGCCCGGACCCCCCGCTCCTCTCGGGCCCCAATCACACTGAAGCTCGGCCGCAGCTGTGCACAGGCTTTGGGGGGCGGCTTGGCCTGGGGGGGCCGCGGGGTGCCCTGGGCTGGGGCGCGGCCCATCTGCCAGGAGCCACCACCCTTGGGAGCGAAGTTGCCGGGAGCACGCGGCGCGGCCGGCGAGCCTGGGGAGGGCGGGCGTCAGGCCGGCGGGGCAGCACCTGGCTGGGGCCTCCGTCCCGGGCAGCCAGCCGCGGGCCCCGCGCCCACCCCGGGCGCCCTGGACTCCCGCGGGGAGCCGCCCCCGCCCTGCTGCCCCGCGTGCTGCCGCCGGCGGGGCCGCGAGGACGCGCAGCTCCGGGCGGGGCGTGGCCCGGCACCCGCAGTGGCGACGCGTCTGCGCCTGCGCCGTCTGCGCCGCCCTCCCCGCCCCGCCGCCGTGCGTGCTCAGGGCACGTCCAGGCCCGTCGCCGCCGAGCTCCCGCTGTGTCTGCTCCGGCCGGACACCGGTGACCCGGTGTCCAGCCCGACGGCCGGGAGAGCCCTCCCGGTCCAGCCGCCCCGGCTGCAGACTGGCCCTTCCGCCCTCTCTGAAGTCCAGGCTTCTGCCTGTTCCGCCGGCCGGGGCTGTGGAGCCTGCGCTTTGGGGCGTTTCCTGACCTCTGCCCCGTCCCGGGGGCCGGTTCAGCCCGACCTCACACCAGCTGCCCGCATGTGCCCAGGGCCCCGCGCAGCCGGGGGTCTAACCCCCGCCCAGCGGCCCGCCCAGGCCAGGCCCGAGGTGTGGTGGCGCCGGCTGTGGAGCTGGCCTCAGGAGTCAGGCTCTCGGGCTGACCCCGCGCGCAGAGCACAGCAGCAGGGGACCCGGGTCCCCGACTCTGCAAGGGCAGAGGAGCAGCCGCCACAGCCGGGGTCCGGCCTGTCCTGACGCCGCAGAGGCCACGGCCGGCCCCACAAGCCCACGCGGGCAGCGGCGCCCGTCCCGGGCCCAAGGCGGGGCAGAGGCCTTCTTGACGGCTCCGGCACGGGAGTAGCCCCTGGGCCGCGGCCAGCAGCCTGGCTCTGGGCGCTGCCCGCACGGTACCTGGGAGGCCGGAGCTGAGGTCCCCGAGGTCCGAGAACGGGTCCAGGCTCTGGGACTTGGTCCGGGCGGCCGGGGGTGCGGGAGGAGCCGGCTGGCCACCGGAGGCGGGGGCGGGGCCTAGAGAGGGCAGAGGCCTGAGCACGGCTGCGCAGGCTCCGGGCACTCGGCCGGCCGGGCCAGCAGGGGCGGCGCAGGGCCGAGGGGCTGAGGGCCACCGGGCAGTGTCCCTGTGACGGGCAGCCGGAGGACGCGCCCGGAGGAGGGGGGCCGCACAGAGGACGCCGAGGCAGGGCGCCGGGAGCCCCAAACGGACAGTCCTAGGCCAGACCCGCTCGTGACAGGACTGGACCTCAGCCGCCCGTGGCCGCCTGACCCAGGGCAGGAGCACCGCCCTGGAGGGGCCGCGGGGCGGGGGCGGGGCTGGGGCGTACAAGCGGCCACGGGGGCGGGGCGGGGCATACCTGCAGGGGGCGGGGCCTGGGCATACCTGCGGGGGCGGGGCCGGGGGCCCAGGGGTCCCATGCGCCCAGCAGGTCCGGCGGGCTGCTGGACGCCGACATGCTGCTGGGCTCCGCCGGCAGGTCCCCTGGGGAGAAGGCGCCGCTGGCGACCCCGGGGCTGGACAGCCCCTTCCCCTGGGGCCCCGCGGCCTGCAGTGGCCCGGTCTCCCCGCCGCCCCCGCCCCACCTACCCAGGTGCAGGAGCGTGCTGCTGGCGGGCGGCGGGGCGCTGTGCGTGGCGGGGAAGGCTGGGGGCGGGGCAGCCGCGGAGTCGGGGTTCAGAAGCTCGCCAAAGAGGTCGGGCTTGGAGCTGGGCTGCAGGTCTGGGTCAGAGAACAGCAGGAGGGTGTCGAAGGGGCCGTCTGGGGAAAGACGGGGGCGGGCGGGCTTCGCCGGTTGCCTTTGGGGACCCCGGGGCCCCAAAGGACATGGCCGTCCGCGAGGCCACAGGGTCTTCCCCGAGCCCGCGCCCGAAGGCCGGGCGGTGCCCCACTCACCCCCCGGCGGGGAGCCGCGGGCTGCGGTGGGTCCTTCCGGAAGGGCGCCCCCCGCACGCAGGGCTGGGGCCGTGAAGAGCAGCGGCTCCTCCGCGCCCAGCAGGTCGCCCGGGGGCCCCTCCAGCGCGGCCGTCGGGGCCCCCAGGAGGCAGCTGAGCAGGTCGGCGTTGCTGGGGGGTGCGCCGCGGGCTGCGGGGGAGGGCGCCAGCCCGGCCTCGGAGTGCAGCCCCAGCAGGTCCACGCCCTCCTCCTGCGGGGGGCGCTCCTGCGCGTCCGCGTCGAAGAGGGGGTCCCGTGGGTCGTCCTCCGCCGCACCCCCGCTGCCGCCTGACGATGCCACGTCCTCGCTGGCCGGCGCCTCGGCCTCGGCCCCCAGGGGCAGGCCCTCTGTGGGGGGGCTGCTGCCTGGGCCTGGCCCGGGGTCTGCGTCCTCTGCAGGGAACCGGCGCCAGCTGAGTGCAGGGGAGGGGGCGCTGGCCTCCCCAGGCTGGGGG
>PVIJ01008455.1:0-74144 GCA_004024925.1 Scalopus aquaticus | reverse complement strand
ATAGGGAGGCGGGGTGGGAGAGAGACACTCAGTGGAGGGGGAGGGGGAGGGGAGGATAAGGGCACAAAATGGAAGAGAGGAGAATACAGGGGACCATGGAGATGGATCACGGGTGAATTGGTGGTGGGCTGCCCAAGGGGAATACAAAATGTAAAAGACACAAATAACAATAAAAAAAAAATGGAAAAAAAAAAAAAGAAAAAAAAAAAAAGAAATCAGCCTTTATTCAGCCACTGTTACACTCCAGGCTATGTCCTGGGGGCTCACAATGTGAACCCCAAATCCCCTGCAGCCACGGGAGTCACAGCACATCCTATTCAGGGAGGCAGGCAGGAATACAGCACATACGTAACATAAAATCAGATTGTGTTACAGTGCCTTGAAGACCAGGGGGACAAGGTGCGATGATGCATGAGAGCTGCATGAATTTTTTTATATATTTTTAAAGATTTATTTATTTATGCATACAAGCTGGGGTGCAGGCCAGAGGTGTGGGGCAGCGTAAGGGTTCACCAGAGACAGAGTGGGGAGCAGAACAGGCAGATCGACCGAAATACACTGCTGAGGGGAGCAGCGAGCAAGGCAGGAGAGGTCTGCTTTTTGAGAGAAATTAAAAAATTTCCATTTGTAAAGTTGCTTAAATCTTTAACAACAACAACACAATTGTGAAATGTTATAAAACCCTTCAATCTTGAGAATAGGCGGCACACCCTTTTTCAGGTGGGGTCATTGGAGGCCTCCTAAGGGGAGAGCTGCCTCTGTGCAGGGAGAGGACAACTCGAGGGTGGAGTCGTGTGAGCGGTGGGAGGAGAGCTTGCCGGGGCCCTGGGCACGGTCACTTGGGGGCACCTGCGGGGGGGGGGGGCAGGAAAAAGCCCAGTTTAACGTGAACTTGTAACAGAGTGGTCCCCAGGAAAAGGGGAGGTTCCAGGTTCCCTGCCCCACCCAGGGAAGGGTGGAGCTGAGCAGAGAGAAGAAGCTGGAGAGAAGATTGGAGAAGGAAGGAAGAATATGGAGAGCCAGGCCTGGAGAAGACACATGGAGCAGAGAGACATGTGAAGAAGACTGGTTGAAAAAGATGAGGGTGAGAGACCCGTGGGGAGGTTAACAATGGCAGTTTTGATTTTTATTTTGATTTTGCTCTTTTCCTTCCAGCCTTGTCTGGCCATTTCTGCCCCATTCCTGGGGGTCCCCACCAGAAGGCACTTTAGACTTGTGGCAGGCTTTTGGGCCTCGGTGGCCCTTCTTTGGGCAAACCCTGTTTGACTGGGCAATTACCCAGGAGGGGATGGGTAACTCTGATTGCTTGATTTGACAACTTTATTCTTTGTCTTTTCTGTATTGTATGCTAATTGTATTAAAGTTCCTTTCCATTAAAGTTCTACAGAATCAAAGGGGTATGTTTTGTCTTAATGAAGCAGATGGCAAAACCTATTTAGAGCAGGCAGGTTTGGGGGTTTTGGGGTGCCCCTCTCCCTGCCCTGTAACAAACTCAGTGAGATGAGGGAGTGTTAGAAGGTGAGAAAGGAGAGGTAACCCAGGCCAGGAAGGCTGTGACCCTCAGAGCCAAAGTAAGGAATTTGTACTATAAGAGACTCCTACATTTTGAAAAATGAGAAGCATCATCCAGCAGACAAGGAGCAACAAAAATTCCCAGCAGAGAACATCTCCTGTCATGGCACTGAGGAGGGGCTGGCCTCTGGTGTGGGGAGAGTCTCTGAGACTTGATACTGGTGCAGTTGAGATCAAGAGAGGTGGACAGGTGAGGAAGGTCGGGGCAAGGTCCTCACACATGCCAACAGGCAGCCCCTCCTGCAGTGCGGCCAGCAGCGTCCTGTAGGACAAGCGGGGACACTGGTGTGAACAGCTCAGATCCACATCATCACTGACAGAGCCGAGAATCCAGGCCCAGGTGACTTCTGCAGCTTCTGTGTTTTCTTTCCTGAGCTCAGCAGCAAAGCACATAAAGCTGGTGTTCTTGACATGGAATGAATTCCACACTAGGGTGAGGGCGGGTGCCCCTGGGGAAGGGAGGCTGAACCCAAAAAAAAAAAAAAAAAAAAAGCCTCATGAACAAATCAGTGGTTGGGTCAAGAAGTGTGAACAAAAGCAAGAAATGCCAGAATGCCAGGCTCCTTGCCAGGAGCAAGCCTGGCACCCACAGGCTATCTCTGAAATGTACCCAGGTCCTGTCTGAGGAGGGCCAGTTCCCATTGGCCTGATGCAGCCTTATCTCTGGTAAAGGATCCAATTTCTGCTTTCACACTAGCACTCTGTAAAACACAGAACAGGCTGTTCTCTCTGTTCTGGACAGAAACCCGGCCCTTGGAAAAATGATGTAACAGTTAAAGCTGATCTTTACTGAGACCCACTTCCAGCCCAAGGTTTTGTTTTGGCTTCAGCTAGGATACTGGCTGCAGGGGCTTCTGGTGCTCCTGCCGCGAAGGGTGTGGCAGGCTTCCGCTGTCAGCAGCTAGGTGCTTGCCTCTGAAGGTGGCGCTGCTTCTTGCTTATGAAAGTGGAGACTGGAAACTGTGCTTGGGTCCTCTCTGCCTACAAAGAAGATAACTTTAGAGGGGTGTTTGATCTGAGAAACTAGAGTGATGAGATACAGAGGTGTAATCGGATAATGCTTGCTTGCTTACTTACACCATGGGGATTCTGTGTTCATTCACTTTTTTTTTCTGACTAGAATTTGTGGAGGGGCTGGGTTCTAGCAGTCAGCATGTATTCTGTTGTTTCACATTTTAAATAGTCTGTGCTGTAAGAACAGAATCAAAGGGTGTTAGGAAAGTTCTTTCCCTTTACTTGGTATAGCTTAGTAATGAGTCACTATTACTAAACAGAACATTCTAGAGTAATGAGAGGGGGCTGATTGTTGGGCTAGATAATTCAATGCCTAGGGAGCAGGTAAATAGTTGGTGTTCCAAAAGGTAGGTAAATTTAGAAATTTGAAGAGAATTGTTTAATGCAGTAACTAACAACTTTCAGCTTTTCCTGAGGGTATTAACATCCTACCACTGCCGGAATAAAGTACAATAAACTGAGTGACTTGAAACGACAGAAATTTATTCTTTCCCACTGTCTTTCTGGAGGCTAGAATACTGAAACCCAGGTGTGAGCAAGGTCATGATCCTTCTGAAGCCTCCTAGGGAGAATGCTTCCTTCCCTCTTCTAGTTTCTGATAATTTCTGGTAATTCTTGATATTCCTTGATTTGTGGATAAATAACTCCAATCTCTGTCTTCATCTACACAAGGCTTTCATCCAGGGTGTCTACAAATCTACAAATCACTGTATTTAGAATCCACCTTAATCAAGTATGATATCCTACTTACATCTCTAAATTATTTCCAAATAAGGTCATATTCACAGGTAGTGCGAATTAGTTCAACAGATCTCTTTGGTTAATTCAACCCACAACAGGGAGTTACATCAATGGTGTGCACGGTGCTGGCGGAGGAAGCAATCCACCCAGGTGCAGGCAATAAGGGATGCATTGTCCCTGGAGCAATAACAAAAACGACTAAACTAAAAGTCTGTCAGACCCTCAGATCATATATCATATCATATCTTATATGATATATTATATCATATATATATGATATATATTATGTGATATCATATATCAGCATACCCTCAGAATCCTAGAATCTTAGAGTGTCAGTAATCAAATACTCCTTCCTCTCAGGGGACCACTCCTACCACGGTTCTCCTAACCCCACCTTACAATGGTGTACAATTTAGTGGACGATTTATTTGTTTCCCAGGGTGGCCATAACAGCTCCGACAGAGTGGCTTGAATCATAAGAGTTAATTTTCCTCCCAGTTCTGAAGTCAAGAAGTCGATGACGGAGGGGCCTCCCTGATGGCCTAGGGGTTAAGTCTCAGTGCTATCACTGTGAAGGCTTACCTAGATGGCCTGAGTTCGATCCCCAGCCAGGGAGCTAACCCACATGGCACAGCAGACCTCTCCTGTTTCACCCATTGTGCCCCTCAGCAGTGTTTTCAGTGGATCTGCCTGTTCTGTTCCCTGCTCTGTCTCTAGTGTCCTCTCAACCCCGCTCCCCACCTCTGGCCTGCACTCCAGTTTTTCTTTATTTCCAAAACAAATAAAATAAATAAAAATCTTACAATAAAGGAAAAATTCTTTTAAAAAAAGTCTGTGATGATGGTGTTTACAGAGTGGTTTCCTCAGAGGCCTCTCTCCTTGGTTTGTAGAAGGCTGTCTTTGTGTCGTCACATGATCTTCCTTCTATGTGTCTATGTTCAAATTCTTATAAAAACACTAGTCATACTGGATTTTGATTCACCCTCATGACTATTCTAGGCACCTTATATAAGTGTCTGTCTTGTGCAGTTTCATACAGCCATCTGTCTTTTGTCTTTGACATTTTGAGCATAATGTCCTCAAAGTTCATCCATATTGTAGGCTGTGTCAGAATTCCATTCCTTCCTTTTAAAGGCTGAATGATATTCAATTCTGTGTGTGTGTGTGTGTTTGTGTGTGTGTGTGTATACACTATTTTTTGCTTCTCCATTATTCTGTTGATCAACACTTGGGTTGCTTCTACCTTTAGGCTATAACTGTTAGAATAATCCTACCTCTTTCCATGTGCATTCTGTTGTTGAGTTGCATGAATTCTTTACATATTTTCAATATTAGCCCTTATGGATGTATGAATTGCAGCTATCTTATCCCATTCAGTAGGATATCTTTTTGTTTTGGTGACAAGTTACTTAAGGTTTTATGCAGCATTGTTTCAACAACTGTCCAGTAAATGACTTTATAACCTTGGTGTCCTCTTCACCAACACTGATTTATTGTGAGTGACACTGATAACATTCAATATCTTTACTAACAATAACCTCCTCTTACTAGGGGCTGTTCTGAGCCAGGAAAGAAGAGGAGAGGTTCTTTTCTTGTTCTGTAATTTTTTTTAAGCTTATCCGTGTGCTAAACTCATCCCTTCTCCATCCATCAAAGAACATGCTGTAACATGTTTTCTTAACCAAACTCAGACATGTTTTATTTTGGGCAGACTGTTTGCAACTTAAAGTGGTTTGACTTATAATATTTTGAATTTACAATGATGATGAATCATACACATTCAGTGGAAGCTGTACTTCGAATTTTAATCATTTCCTGGGTTAGTGATAGGAGGTAAGATACTCAATTCCTAGCCAATCATGTGATCACCAGAGTAAACCACCAATATTCTACAGTGTACTTTTTTGTCAGCTAGATATATTGACACTTTAACATTAAACAGGCTTTGTGTTAGATGATTTTGCCCAACTGTAGGCTCCGGTAAGTGTTCTGATCATGTTTAAGGTAGGCTAATGTATTAAATGCACTTTCCACTTATGATATTTTCAATTTTGATGAGCTTATCAGGACATCACCCCATTATAAGTTGAGGAAGATCTGTATCTTCAAAAAGAGGAGGAAACAATAACAAGATTTTGAAAGCCCTTCTGGTGATGACAGTGATAACTTAGGCTCCCACAGGCTCCCATATCTCATATCTTGGTTATTTTTCAGAGTCTTCTTATATATCATTCTGTAATTCTGAAAAAAATTGCTCTCTCTGTTCATTGTGTAAGTGAGGTTTTATTGGTCTTTGCTTCACAACAAGTCTGAATGAATTTTCAGTGTGTCACAAGGGTTGTCTCAGGTGGGCTCACAAACAGCTGCCCCCCACAACTGTCTATTCTGGGCACCCAAAGATGGCACCAGGGAGGGGTATAATATCTATTTGGAGAAACCAGAATTCTGTTGATGGCAGAGATATCCATTGCTCACTGAAAAATGGGTCAGAGCACTCTGTGCCTTCTGTGGTTTACATTTTGAAGGAGTAGTAAAGAAAGACACTGGGGCCCCGTTGTTCTAACAGGCTTTGAGGAAACAACTTTCTGTGCTTGCCACAGAACTTGAACATAAATCCAGAGAGGCTGAACTGTTGGGCAAAAAGTCTGTGCATCATAGACACTATGTGTGACACTTGGCTTATATACTACAAAATATAATATTCGTGAGGGCAGGGAATGTCTGTCTTGGTCACTCTGTATTCTCATTGAACAGTTCCTGGCATTGTGTGGACACTGAATAAATATTTTTTGGCTGCCAGGTGACCTGCTGCTGCATTGTCAATGCTTTCTCGGTAATGGGTCAGTGAGGACCTGGTAACTTCCCAGAAGCTCCAGCGCCCTAAAATCTCTTCTCTAGGCAAAGTAAGCAACTTAATGTCCCCTCGGAGCCACCCTCAGAAAAAATGGTTTCCCCAATGGTGCCTGAAATTCTATGAATAGAGTTTTCCTATTTGAGTTATCGTCACTAATTTCTTTGAAAATACCCACAGAGGGCCTCCCTGGTGGCGCAGCAGTTAAGTGCTGAGCTGTGGAGCTGTGGACCACGGTGATTTGAGTTCCAAGCCTGGTGGGGGAGATTCCCACATGGCGCGGCAGACCTTTCCTGCCTCGCCTGCTGCTCCCCTCAGCAGTGTATTTCCGTTGATCTGCTGGTTCTGCTCCCCACTCTGTCTCTGGTGAACCCTCTTGCCACCCCACGTCTCTGGCCTGTACCCCAGCTTGTATGCATACATAAATAAATCTTAAAAAAAAAAGTAAAGAATGTTTAAAAAAAAGAAAATGCTCACAGAAAGAGTTCCACATTGAGTCCTGAACCCTCCATGTGAATGAGTTGGGCATGTGAAAAGTTTCTTCACAGGAGAGAGATCCCAGCAGAGGTGGTAGCTCTGGTCAGGACCATTCCCTCCCCATGCCCCCTTCCCCCCATTTCTGACGCGGAGCACACTGGCTCAAGGACTCCTCCCAACTTTCCTACTAAAGTGTTGGCTTAAAATATAGAAGCACTCACTCCCCTTGTTTACAGAAACAGGTTTCAGTCTTGTTAGTTCACAAGTCTATTTCTTGGGAGTTGTGACCACCTGGCACCCCATACTTCTACCCCATTTCCTACCACGCCTAAGGGTTCTAAACAGAGGATCTATTCCTGGCTAATCAAGCCATTATCATGGCTATTTCATTTTTCTTTGGAGAAGTGACAGGTGTATTTTCTATCAGAAACTCCACCGGTATTTGTGTGAATCGCCTGTGGGACCAGCGGAACTACCTGCTTGCAAGGCAGAACAGAGGCTGATTTTATTGAGCATCTGTTGTGCCTGGCACCTGGCCAGATGGACATATCCTGCTGGAAATGACTCTGTTAGGAAATGACGTTATCGTTTCCAGGTTTACTGAGAACAAAACAGAGGCTCTGAGAGGGAAACAAACCTCAGGGTCACAAAGCTAGCTTGAATTCCAGAGACAGAATGACCCACACCAATGGGAACAGGCAACAAGTCATAGATTCCTATTGCACCCCTACTGAACTTTGTAGAGGAGCTTCGTTTTGTGTCTTTCATAAGGAAATCCTGCAACAGAAACCCACTGGAAATAAGCTTTTTTAAAAAAACTGAATTTGCTAGGAGGGATTTGGGGTACTACCTAGGTACTGAGGATCTGAGAAAAGTTGATCAAAATAGGGCTTCAGCAGAGTCCTTGCCCTTTCTCCCTGGGACTCCACCCTCAGGGAATTAGTAATCTACCGCAGTACTCAAAATAAAGCACCTAATTGGCTCCTGACCAGCCAATGGATTGCCTTCTAGGGAATCATGTGTTTACCTCTTATCCAGTAGTCTATGTTGAAGATTCAGGAAGTAAAAACAGGGCTCTTGGGGACTAATTCTATGAATGGATGGGATAGTTTGCCAAAAAACCACTCTTGTGCTGGGCAGACAACCCGACAGTATTTACTACACTTATTCATAACCCAACAAATATTTTCATATTTTTAATTTTTTTTTTTGCCCTAACCAAACTCTTGGAGAACTTTGGTGGGCTCATTATTTTATATCCAGATCCCAGGAATGGGTTCACATGTGGTCGAGAAAAATAAGTGGTATTTCTGTATGCCTGTTGTCCCCTTGTTTACAACCACTGGAGCAAATCAAGAAAGAAGAAATGGACTGTTTATTCTCAAATGCTTGGTTCAAGGGACAGAGGAAATGGGAAAACATGTGTGCATAGGGCTATTGTATTTGCTACTGGAAGACGACCAAGGCCAGTCATTAAATGGGTGGGTAGCAACAAGTAGGCGCTTTGTTTTTCCTTCATAGGAAGTTATTTTCTCTGTTTAGCAAGTTTGTTGAATTCCTTTTATCTATAGATGCTCGAAACACTTTTTTCCCCTGACTAATGCCCCAGTTTTGCATTTTATGTAACTCCAGAGATGACCAAAAGCTGATTTGTTACGTATACTGCTTGCAGTTTAGCTCCTTAAGTCTGCAAGTACTTGGATTAGTCTTATACTGCCACCTTACGGAGGTTTCTGGAATTCCACGATCCTTTTGCTTTATTATAAGAAATGAACATTCAGAAGAAAAGCGAGGACGTCAAAAACAATCCACTTTCCAAAAAATGATCTCCTGCCCGGTTAGAGATGGCTAATGTTGCCAGGTATGTTCAAGTTAGGTAGGGAAGGGTTTGACACCTGCCTCAACCTCCCACACTATTGAGTGTCCTTAGACCAGACATTTAGGTTTTCTAATCCACAGATGTGAAAAAGAGCAATGCACTGAGTTTTGTGTTGACTAAACGACATCACCCGTGTCGATCACGACCACTTGGGGGATATAGAGGCTGTGTAATATATGCCACATCCTATCTGGCATAGTAAGCAAGAATACAGATGCCCCACTGGCATATAGATATTGAACTATTCATCCAGAGTCCACGTCCTGGCAGCTGGGTGCAATGGGTGAGGAAGCGTTTATTGTATCTGTTGTGTAGTGGGTGGCTAGAAATAGGCCTGCCAGCATTTGTAAAATTAAATACCTAGGAGAGAACCAAAGTTTCATTATGATGACACACTAGATGGGACTGGTAAATCAATAAAGGAGTTGTTGATGATTTGATTAGTGGATGGCATTTTTAAATGTTGGCCATTAAGATTCTTAAAGCTGAATAACAATGAAGATTTTTCTTGTCACAGGTCAAAGTTAAATTCCATGTAGGAATAATGACATGTTATATTTAAGTAATATTTAAGCAATATTTTTGTGATTAGTTTTGTGGTTTTTTTCTTCAGAACCTTTTCCAATTTATAGTGGTTTAGGGTTGATTGTGAGTGATGAAGTTGGTTGTGGTATTGTGTAAAATTATGGTCAATAGTTTTTAGGTTTAATGGTCCTCCTAAGTTTATTTAAAAGGTATGGTGGTGTTATTTGGGTAGACAATGGGTGTGACTATTGAGAATACACTGAGGTTAGGGTTTCTAACATGACGGTGTTGGGTATATTTCTTTTTGGAATGCTAATATTACTTGTAATTATTGGATATATTTGAAAGGACGAAGAATTAGCAGTTGTTTTTAATTTTAATGGCAGAGAGTTTGAGTTATCTATAACACTGGGGATTCTGAATTTTTTAGTGAGGAAGCTATATGATTTGCTGCATTATATAGTTGTAGGATTTGGCTGGTTACTTGATGGTCTTTGGTATTCTGGTTATAATAGAGATTATTCATGGACACTGAATAGTAGTAGTAGTCTCAAGGTCAGTATAATAGAGAAAATATAATTTCATCAGACCTTTTGGGTCAGAAATTAATGTGGATACTTTTATTTAAATTGGGAGGTAGTTTTGGTAAGATATTTTCTATTCAGATTGTCTAGTAGCACTGATGCTTTTTTTGGCTTATCGAGAGGTTGACAAGGGGTGGTAGGCAGTGTATAATGATGGGGGATTATCCCAGAAGATTTGAAAATTTATGTAGGTTGGTAGGATAATTGAATTTTAAATTTTATGTTATCAATTTGAGTTTGAGTGCCAAAATAAAAGCTGAGGTAGTAACAGCAAGGGTTATTAATTTTAGACAATGAGGCGCAGTTATCTGTGGAAGTTTTTGAAGTGATGTTGGAGAAAATCTACCCTGTACAAAAAAGTATGACAGTTAATTAGTATGTCCTTGTTTTTATTAGTTAAATGAGAGGTTGATAGGGGTTGATATGGCAGAAAAACAAGATTGTCCTAGGAGTGAAAGATAATTTAGGTGCTATTGGCAGCTGTTAGGTAAGTGGCGATAACAGTTGTTACTTGAGCTCACAAGTCCGTATGCGGTGTTTGTGACATCGATAATTAGGCATACTAGTGTACCCTATGAAGGGCATATTTCGAGGCTTTCGATGATAAGTGAAGTTGCAACTGAATAGCTGGCCTGTCTTTTGGGTAACTTGTTCATTGGTTAGGTTGTGGATAATCGATCTGGAGCATGTAAGTAATATAGCTTTGAAGAATGCATGTGTGCAGATATGGAACAATGCTATGACATTGATTAATACCAACTAAGACATAGTTGGCTGGACATGGAGAAAGCGGGAATTTTAAAAAATATCCTTTTGGGTTCAAGCAGATTGCTATAAATAGTGTGGTGGTAGCACCTAAGTAGAGTGTTCATGTTCAGGTGGTTTTATTGTTTTCTATTAATAATAGGCGTGAGCTAGTAGAGAAATAGCTGCTCTAACTCTCGTACTTGAGTGAAGCAGGGCTGCTGGAGGGTGTTAGGTCTTCTATCTGAAGGAAATTCATGGATGGAGACTAAATGGAGCTGACGTACCAACTGCTGCTTTAAATTAAAGAATGCTTTAATTTCTACCTCTCCTCATTTAATAAAAAGCTGGATGTTATTATTGGCAATAGCAAAGATTAGTGTAGTAATTAGAAGTGTGAGACATTTTTAAAATTGAGTTTAGTGTTTATATCATATTGAAAATTCTGTAATGGCTCATGTAATAAAAGGTGCTACAGATTATCACTGAAAACTAATCTAGTTTAAAATTAAATAACAATTTTATGGTTTGAATATTCAGCGTCAGTTTGAGAAAACTGCTTATCTCTAGCAGATAAATATTAAGCTGATGGTCTGTGTGTGAGATAATGATTTTTATATACTGTGGACACATACTATTTCGCTTTTCTGCTTTTATTTTTATTTGCATTTATTTTATGCCCAACTTATTCCTGGGCCAGAAGTTTTTATTTCTTCAGTTTCTTCTGAGATTTCTTCTTTTATGCAACTTCCTCTTCTGGTTTAGGAACAATTTGTTCTTTTTCAGTTCTGATCCTCTCGATGTGGCAAGGAGAGCTCAGGTAAGGGTTAATCCAACCATGAGCGCTGTAAGTTCTGTAATACACCTCAGGGAATTTGTTCACCTGCATGTGCTCAATGACCATAAAATCTACATCTAAACCCTTAAGTCGAGCATTACTCTGCATTTTCAAGCATGCGCACCGACCCAACATCCAGCCTCACTGCTTGGCCTGGGCATACTTACAACTCCACCTTTGCTATGGTGACAGTTCTCTTGGCTTCTGTAGAGTAACATCCTTTGGATACTTGCTAGCCATTTGGATATGCATAGCCTTGGTGGCCTGGGCAGTTTCACAAGTGTTCTTTTAGTGAACATGAAGATTTGAACCTCTTGATTTATGTGACTTTGTAGGGCTGTCGACATCAAGTGAGTAATGAACAATTTTCAGAAATCACTTAAGGCCATTTACAGGAAGAGGAAGCTGGATATATGCTATTTTTATAAATGCTATGGTCATTGTGATCGACAGGGTCATAAACAGTTACATAAATGGTAATGTTACTATAGAAGAGGTAAACAGTTAACTTTTATTTGGAGTTGCACTGATTTTTTTTGGTTCCTAAGCCTAGTGGATTACTACTATCCTTTAAAAGTTTGAAAAAGTCACTTGGCTGTGCAGCTAAGGTTATTGGTTGCTAAATAAGTTAATGGCTTCAATAATTGCTAGTATAGGAAAGAGTGGGAGAGGTGTTTCCTGGGTTAAGAAATAGGGTAAAGATCCTTTTGTTTTGTACTGGTTGCCAGTAATTACTGTGCCTACTTAAAAGGGCACAGCCATCCCTGTTTATTGAGTGTTGTGTGGTAGGTGTGAATGAATGTGAAGGCCTACTAACTTGTTGAGCCAATTAATAGGATAAGTGATATAAGTATACATCTAAGTATATGTAAGATATATTTATTATCTATAAGTATATTAATTATAATTAAGTATATATTAATTATGCTAAGTACATATAAGTATATAAGAATTTAAGCTAGTCATTTTAAATTCTGGGTGGCTATCATTTGTTCATTTGCTCTGATGTTAATTGAATTAGCTATTGTTGAACAGAAATAAATTGTTTTTCCATGAACTGATCAGGAGTAGAAAACACAATGTTCAGTCATATATTAACAGGCAGTCCTCTTATTGTTGGAGTAGTGAAGGTGGTGAATAGCTTTGTTCTTTTATTTCTCAAGGGAGGTCTATGTTTTGTTTTTAATAAACTCTGGATGTGAAGGTTAAATGTACTTGAGACTTTTAGTTGAAACAGTATGTTGTGAATACAGATAAAATGGTGGCGGACCATGTAGTTGTGTCCAATGTGAATACCATTGAGGTCCACCCTCATTCTTCAACTGAAAAGGTTAATACTATTTAGCATCTCAATGACTGTAACATAGACGAAGATCTTTTTTTGAAATGTTTTAGCTTGATCTGCAAGTTTTTGAACACTGTCCACAATAAAAGCCTGGTTGTGTGGATAATAAGGTTGTTTAGGCATCCTGGAATGGTATCAGAACTAGAATCCAGTCTGGATTCCTCGAGAAGGAATAGCATATGACTACAAATGTCTTCAGATGAGATAAGCATTTGTACTGTCACAGCTATTGGTAGTACTACTTGATCATCAAACTATTCATTGTAAATTTCCTAGTTGTAAACCCACTGTTGGAACCACATGAGCCAAAGCTTAGGTCTTTGTAGTCCGTAGCTTTAGTTATCATTGGTGACTTTTAATTTTTAAAAAAGTTAGAGATGGGTTGTTATTTCAACTATTATATAAAGAATTCATGATGATTATGCCACTAAAATAAAAATGATAGTGGGCAGAAGAGTACAAGTTCTGTACATCTACTGTGCTGTTATGAGAAAGTTTAGTTAATGTTAGTGAAATGATGTAGAGAATTAAGAGCTAAATAAGACAGTTATTAGTGTTTAGTCAAAAAAGTGTACATGGAAGCCTAAGTGAAATGGCATGCCGTTGACATATAAAGGGTTCCAAACTATAACAGAATATTGCACTAATACCTTACTGAGAAAAACATGTGGTTATGAGGTTGGTTGGAAACCAGTTAAAAGGGGTTTGACTCCTTTGAGTTTACATAGTGGGTTCTTTAAATGTGTGATATAGTGAAGACATTTGTGTTTGTGGTTGTGATAAAAGTGAAATTCATGGTTTTAACTACTGTTTTAGAATATAAGTCTACTTACACTTTAAAAGGAGAATAGAAATAATTTTCAGTATGTAATTTCATTTTTAGTAACTGTTTAAAATGTGTCTCTGAATTAAGTATTTGTAACTAAACAAACTAAAAAGGCCACTACCAAATAGACCATTAGAGGGCACTATTATCTAATGCCAAAGTTAAAAAGCTTTTACTGTGTAAAATTAAAGAAATATTAGCTTTGGAGCAGAGCTAAGATAGCATTGACTGTTTAGCCTTTTATATTGCAAGTGAGACAACTGAAGTTCAGAGAGAGCAAATGACTTGCCCAACACCAAATACTAGTTTCCCAACACTTAAAGCACATGATTTAGAATCCAACTTCCTGACACATAAAGCATGATTCTTCATGAAATTGGACACCGGACTATCCTATGGGTTTATGGCAACAAGAAGCTCTTCTCCATTGGGTTTTCCCAGCTACTGAGATGTGTACTTGGAGTTGCTGCAGTCGCTGTGGGGACGGAGGGGTGAATACAGTTGGAGGACCTGCCTGGGAGTAAAACCATTATAGGGGCCAGCACAGACCAGAGACGGGACCTGGTCACATCAAACTTACCTGCTCCCCAACCCACTCCTGATCAATAGACTGGGCTTGAAACCAGTACCACCTCTCACATGTTCTGGTAGAGTTGTTACTTAAAGCCACTGGATATAGGGTTTACTGTGACATGCAATCAAGAGTCTTGAATATGCCAAGCTTCTTATTTTGCAAGGCGGCCGGTAATATTCAGAACACTTACTTTTATTTTGGAAAAGGGAGAAAGAAGGAAGTTTCTAGGAAACTCACCAAGACTGTGTTGGGAGGTGATAACTAAGGAGAGAAAAATAAGAGAAACTTCTCACATTTCATTAATTTCCCCCAGAAATGTGTATTTCCTGTTTTGTCAGTGTAATTGTTTTTCCTCTGCTGACTCTTTCATTGCCTTCATAGGATAAATTATTTCAAAGGAGACAAGGAAAATGATAGAAAGTAGATACGGGTTGTGTCACCTTTAATACAGCAGTGTCCTGATGTTCCAGAGGTAAAGGGAAGGAGTAAACACAGCTTGCCTAACAGTTTGTCCTTTGCTTTTACGTGTATCACCTCGTTCCCACCTGATAGCAACTCTGCAAAGTATTCTCAAGTCCCTTGTACAGGTAAAATAAAACAAAGAACTTATGGCTCACCTAGTCACCAGCCAGTATGTATAAACATTAGGATTTGAACTCGTTTATGCACTTGCTTTTATGTAAGAAAACCCAGTCTTGACAAATCTTCTAGTAACCTCAGAACACAATACTTTTGATTCTTATTAGTTGTCAAGCTGCTTTCACTAAGATGCCATGATTAAAACATCATGTATTCAAAAGCAGTAAAAGAAGTTATTCAACACATACACCATAGGTAGTGAGCTATGTTTTGCTCAGAAAATTTCCTTTTCTTCTATCTTCTGAATCCTTTTTTACCCACTCTTTTGAGTTTGAAGTGTAAGTGTATACAATGCACTCTCTTAGGTGCACAGCTCAGGGACTTAATCATCACTCAGATTAAGATACAGAACGTCCAGCATTTAAATTTTAAATATCTTTCCAGTTGATACTCATCCACTCTCACCCAGAGTGAAGCATGAGTGGGACTTGGATAGTGATCACTTAAGTTTTATCTCTTCTGGAATTTGTTAGTAGAACCATATAGTGTATGTTCTTTACTCCTTATTCAACCTGACACTGAGATCCATCCATGTTGTAACAGTTCTTTTCTATCCTTTATTATAGTCCACTCTCTTCTCCTAACACAGCCTACATATTTAGCTTTAGAATGTTTTGTTTCAATGGACATTAAGTGTGAAAGGGACTTTAAGGATTATCCAGACTATTTTGCATTTGCCAAGAAAATGCAAATTGTCAGAAGAGTATCTTCTCAGCCACCATCACCCACAAGGTCTCATTTCCAGTTGTACCTCATCAGATTCCTCCTAATTTGCATTTTCTAAGTATCACTTGGCAAGTATCTTCAGAAGTGTTTATAGGGAATGCTAAATATTTACACAGAAGCATAATGGAGAGGAGAGAGCAGCTGGTAGGACTCATTAGCTTATCTACTATAAAAAAGGGGGAAGCCTTAACCTAAATGGAAAGCTTATTAGCAGCACCTCTGAAGGCCTTGCAATTGAGCAGCCTATTTACCTGTCTGGAAAGGGCCCCTCAGTGAGCAGAGCTTTGCGACCCGGCCTCAGCCACACCTCCCAGGGCTCCTCCCACCCCACGTCCTGCACTCCCAGCTGAATGATGGACACTTCTACCTTTTCTCTCTGCAAGGTTTCAGGTCCCAGAAACAAGGTTTCAGGTTCCCATGTCTCCTCAGAGACATGGCCTTACCCACACCACATCTTGGATGTCCACATGTCTACTGGTTAATTTTTGTGGTTTAGATGGAGATGGCTGAAGTGAGCCCCCTCCACTTTCTCAGAGATGAGCCAGGAGGCAGAGCAGGGACAGGCTGAAGCTAGGAGGAAATCTATCAATCCATGACACTTGATGGGTAGGAAACTAGACTTTGAGTTAGAAATCAGCTAAGTAAGGGTGTTCTAAGTGAGGGTCTGAGAGTCTGCGCTCAACTGTGGCTACTTCCAGAAAGCCTACTTACAGTTCCATTGCTAAAACTCCGGCCTCTCAGCTCAGAGTTCAAGCTCAGGAAAGGCGGCGCTTACTCTGTTATGGAGTTAGAGGACCATTACCTAGTTTTCAGTAAGAGAAATCTAGAGACAACACAGCAAAATTAAAGTGTCGTTAGAGGCTTGAAGTTTCTAACTTATGTTCACGGTGGCCCATAGAGCATCAGCGTTACCTGAAAGCTTGTTAGAAATGCAGAAACGGGCTACCCCAGACCCACTGAGTCTGAAGTTTCGCTTCAATAAGAACCCTAAGAAATCTCTACGTACTTTAGTTTGACAAGCACCACTGTAAGATCATTCAGATGAAGTTAGAGCTCTGGTAAAAACCCAGTTGAATATGAAATTACATGAACTTGGGGCTGGAGAGGGTGGCAGAGGGATGTTAATCCAAAGACATGGACTGCAAGCTCTTCAGGACTTGTAGGCTCAATCTAAGTGTCGCCAGTGTGGACCAGCATGTGCACACAGCAACTTACTCAGGACTCACCGGGTGCACAGACTTGGTACAGCAGGAGTTTGCAGGAAAAGAAAAATCTATAGTGAGTGGTAATTTCAGTCCGATATCAAGGCCCTACCTTCCCGACAGGCATGTCGGCTACTAAGAGACGAAGTGTCTGTTTGCAAAATGTGCTTCTTTCTAAAAACATCTGAGGCTCCCAAAGAAACAATTTCATGCACTATCTGGGCTAATTAAAAAAAACACAACACAATCTGTCACCATCCATGTAGTTGTAGGACTCACACATTCAAGTTTTCAGAATGCTAATTCCATTTTATTTCCTTACACCACAGTTCATCTGCCTTTTTACATCCTGATTTACACAAGCATATTGCAAATGAAAAACAGGCATTTCCTTTAATCTTCTGAAATGCTGTATGAAATATGACAAAATCTAGTTTTTATACATAAAGAAGCTTAGCTGGAGCAGCTTTGTCAAAATCTCTTGAAATTAGCATTACAGTTTAAATATGCTTGTAAAGATTTGCATAATCTATACACAGTTATTTCAGAAGCAGTTAAGACTTAACTGAAAAATAACATCAACGAAAAGCTCTAACAATTAAGTAAACTTAAATTATTTACAATTCAACATTTAGGGTCCTGATTCACATAACTTAGTGCATTTATCATGATTTATTTGGGTTTCATAAGCAGCTGTAGAATACTCTCAGGTATAATGTAGAGTAAATGGCTTTTAGAAGAATCTATCAATATGTTTACTGGAAACTACAAAAAAAGAACAAAAAAATGAAGCAACTGCATTTGATGTGAAGATTTAAGTATACAGTAGCAGTCAGAATAAACAATTTTTGACAATATTCTTGATATGTACAGGAATAAAAGTGATTCTTCGATTTTTTTTTAATAATTCCTTCCTTTTTAATTAAAAAAAAAAAACACTACATGTGAACTCGGTGGTAATTGTCCTTATTTCTACAGAGCTGTCTTTACACTTATGCCTGGACCAGCATATCTAAAAAAAGAACAAAAGTACCTTTTATAACAGCCGTCAGCTTGGTGGGTTTCACTTGGTGCCGCAAGCTTGGGCAGCTATTCTAATTACAAGAGAAATGTCACAGATAAGGTGCCAGAAATCCAAGGTTACCCTTGAAGCACTTCAATGGTTTCATAGTGATTTTATGTATACAACAAAGGAGATGACTCAAAGAAATTAACAAGACAAACTTTTTAAAGTGAAGTGATAAATTTCAGTGAATCAGGTCCCAGATAAAGTCTTAAAAAATTTTTTTACAGTAAATGTTTTAAACTCTGGAATGCAGGTATTGTACAATTACCAGCACTTTACATATACAAAACTGCTTAGACAGTAGTTGTTCCAGAGTAAGAATTGAAAAATGTACAAGCCAGTTCACAATGACTTTAGATACAATGTTATTAAAATACATTGTTAATCATAAAAATACTTTACTATGTACACTGTATAAACTCTAGATTTACCTACTGAAGGCAGCCTTTAAATCCAGGTCTGGTGGACTGGCCCAGAGACACTGAGTTCTGCTTGGTCTTTATACCGACACGTGGGCTGGGGGTCCACAGAGGTTCTACAACACACAGCAAGTATTTCTCCTTCCTCAGGACAGCTAGTTGGAAGAGTCAGTTTTACTTCCACTGTATTTTACTTTCCTAAATGCTGGTCCAAGTAACTCTGGGCATTCACATGATTCATTTGCAATCTGGTTACACTTCAAAATAAGGCTATAGTTTATTTCATCGGTTATCACACTGTCTTGCTTATAGTCAGGATGGTTTGCGATAAACTCCCTCATCCATCTGGCAACTGTCATTAGTTCTCCTAAAGAAAAAAGAAGTTAAGACACTTAAGTTAATGGAAATGTTGCATAAACACAATCTTGAAGAAAAACCAGTACGACCTGTTTATGTATCCACATGTTTCCCAGTGTTTGAAGTCTTACTCCTGGGCTAAGAATTTTAGGGTGGGGACAAGCAAGTGGGACAAGCTCTGGGAGCTGTCAGACGCTCCCCTACACTAACACTGCCAGCTCTTGAAGAAAAGGGAGCCAGGACATGTACCAGAGCCTGTGTCCTCCTGTCTAGCTAGAAGGCTAAGATCACATGAGCCAGGTTCATGAGACCACCTCGGGGCGGCAGCAGGGTCCTCAGGTTCCCAGAGTCAACCTTGATCAAAGAGGTCAGAGAATAAAGAACAGTAAGCAGAGGAAATGAAGAGAGAATCTGGCAGATATATTATTTGAGGGGTTTATCTCTTGTGTCTCCAGAAAGATTACAGATGCCTCAAGAGAAATACAGATGCCACAGCATCATGACTGCTGCTCCCCTCGGCCAGGCACTTGTCAGACACCATCAGCGTCATCTCTTCTAAGCTAACAGAGAAGGGCGTTCCTAGAGTGGCCACTGTATGGGCACAAGCTGTAAAGCCAGGACACCTTAGCTGTGCTGCTTGCTGAACCTACGGTTACTTAGCTGTATAAAAACAGCCATGAGTTTTTGTTTTTTTAAGATTTATTTATTTACGCATACATGAGCTGGGGGGGTAGGCCAGAAGTGTGGGGGTGGTGAGAGGATTCACCAGAGAGAGTGGGGAGCAGAACAGGAGGAATGACTGAAGCACACTGCTGAGGGGAGCAGCAGGAGAGGCAGGAGAGATCTGCTGCGCCATGTCAGAATCTCCCTGGCCTGGATCGAACTCGTGCTGCAGTGGCTGCGGACAGCTTCACAGTGCTGAGACTTAACCCCTTGCACCACCAGAGAGGCCCCACAAAGAGCCATGACATTTAATGAACACAGTTGGACATGTGACATTAGGCCATCCAGACACCATCATTTAAGATGCCATCGACATAAAGATGCACCGCTGTTCCCATGAAGTGGTAAGAACAAAATACTGCTAATCAAAATGTCAAACATTAGGAGGTATATCCAACTGCAGGGATGTCATAATGTGAAAAGATGAGGACCGATAAAATGTGGCATACTTGGAAAGATTACTTTAAGAAACAATTCAGTAAGACTGTGAGGTTCTGCCTTACTATGAGATTCCAAAAAGAAAGAAAAGCAGAAAACACCACACCTGATGCTCTCTTCTTAATGAGCTTCAGGTAGTTCAGAATACTACATCTGGTGTCCACATCCACTTCCATGTTTTCCAGGTAGGAGTTCAGGATTGGGATCAGTCCAGGAAACACCCCTTCCTACAAGAAGCAGGACACGCGGTTACCCCTCGTCTATGGGTGTAAGCTGTGGGCTGTGATGTGGGGGCCCCACCTTCCCGTTGATGATGGTGTCTGTGCTCATCAGCGTGTACTCCTCCGCTGCCAGCTCTGTGCTATTCCGGGCCTGGCTGCAGCCGTCCACCACAGCGTTGCCACCTGCCGGGGCAGAGAGCAGCAGGGCTTTAGTGGCCTGTCAGAGCATCAGGTGACCCTAGAAATCCGAGAAAATGTAGTACCTTTACAAATATCCTTCCTGAAATAAAACATTCCCTGTAAGACAGCGTCTCGTTTCTGCGCTACCTTCATGTTTTCATCAACCTAAGGAAGAAAAATAATCACTGCTAAGTCAAAACATTCTTCACCAAACACAGACATTTAGTTCCTTCCTGGTTACTGCAATTAGGGTGTACTCCTAGAGTGACTCGACGCTCCCCTCCACGCATTCTAGTTGCAAGAACAGACTTTTTGCATTTATGTGAGGTCTGTGTCGCTCAGATTGCTATGTGCTTTTTAACAATGATTGGGGAATTCTGAGAAGTTTACCTTAAAAAACAAGGCTAAAACTTATATTCATGTAGGCCATCTGCAATTCAAATCACCGTGGTGAGTGAACCCAGGCAAGTGGTCTGTTACTTGCATAGCACAGTGACTTACTCAAAGTCCCAGGTCAACCAGGGCACAGTCAGGTCTCCTGAACAGTATCCTGTTCTCCCTACCACTGGTATCTTGGTATGTCACTTTGCTGATGAAAGGAAAAAAGCCAGCAGGTTGTCAGATATGGAATAAGGTAGCCCTCCAAGGGCAGAAGGTCACCAGAAGGTCATCTAGAGGCTCTGGCCATGTCAACTCAGTCACAAGTCAAAAAAACCTTCTCTTCGTGAATTCTCCATTTTACTAATGACTTTCTCCCTCCTACCACCATCCCTTATATTCATCTCTTTGACCTTTTCTCCCTGCCAGCTCTCCCTCAACCTATGCAACCACACTTTCAGTTGGTGGATCCTTAAAGTGAATAGGCAGCATATAGGATGAGTCTTTTTTTTTTTTTAATCCATTCAGCCACCCTGTCTTTTGATTAGGGAATATGTCTATTGATCAGAGAATTTAGTCCATTTACATTTAAAGCAATTACTGATAGGTATTATTATTGCCATTTTGTTAATTTTCAATTTGTTCTTGTAGTTCCTCTCTGTGCCTTTGTTTATTCTTGCAATCTTAGAGTTTGACAGCTTTCTTCAGTGCTACACTTAGATACTGCTGGTGTGTTTCTAATGTTTTTTGCTTTATGATTACCAGGAGGTTCGCATATAACAAATACCCTATATATTTAACAGTCTGTTTAAGTTAACAGCAACTTAATTTTGAACTAATAAAATGCTACATTTTTGCTTCCCACCTTCCCTCCACCATGTTTTGTGTCTTTAGTGTCACCTTTAGTATTTAAAAAAAAAATGTATACCTTAACTAATTATTGTAGTTCTAGTTAGTATTCCTACATTTTAGTCTTTCAATATTCACTTGCTTTATAAGTGTTTCACTGAGGATAATATACTCTGTAGGCCCAACTGGCGCCCTTCTCTTTAAAACTACTAAAAGTTCTCAATTTCTATTGATTTTCAGATATCTATTCATATTTGTAAACAAAGGTTTAGACATGGACTCTCTCTCTTAGATGAGCTGATCTCCCCCAGCAGGTAAAACCATATGGGCAACTTGAGTTATCTTTGTTATTTTTGGTCTGGATATGATAAGCAAGCAGAGATAGGCTGCTGGCTAGGAATCCTTTCAGGGTGTTTGGGTGGGACCAGTACATGCTGGAGACTCCATTTATGCAGGGAGTAGGGAGAGAGGTATCTTGGAGGCAGATGCGGGGCTAGGCAGATTTATTCCTTCTTCCATGCTCACTGTGTCACAGGCATGCTCTGCTTCTCCTTTCTCTAGCTCTAAAACCTCAGCAGACCTATCTTTCTACCTAGCAGCTCTTCCTGGCCACTCTGTGCCAGGAGACTCACTGGCCCAACCACCAAAGGCCTCTACTTAGCCACTGCCCCAGGCCCCACAGCTTTGCTCCCTCACAGACTGGAACTCTCTCAAGGGTCTGCCAGGAAACTGCTGCCAGAAAGCACCTTTTCTGGTTTGTGTTGGGCTGGGGCAAATTAACTCAAATTTGTTTGCTGGTCATTTAATGACATCTACATTCTCTAGAAACACCTCCACTTCAATTCCATATCCCCCTTCCCATCCTAGTTTTAACACTGTAATCAAAATGGGATTTCTGAGAGGAAAAAATCAGTTTGTGGGACTCACTCCGGCTATCACCTTGAATTGAAAGCCTCTGGAAATAAAGTGGTTTTTCAAATGCAATTCTGAATCGCTCTTAAATTGGCTAAGTAGCTACTATTAGCACCATCCCCCATTAGGAATCCACCAACATAATACCAAAACCTATAGTACAAACTTAGAAAGAAAAACATAGGATGGAAGGAAGAGGTTTAGTTCTATAGGGTAAACAATTCTAAATGAGGTCAGATTTTGAAATAAATATCTATAAATGAGTAAATATATTTACAGATAATCTATATTCAACATTTTTGTGAAACACATTCCTACCTTTGACAGTGGAATGAGAAAATCCAACTTGTATGAAAGGATCACTCTGGTAAGCAGCACCACAAATACCACATATGCGGAGTTCTCAAAATCTGTTAACTGAACCTAGACCGCAGTGGAGAGAAGTTACAGAATAAACACAGAAACCTGAACTTCCCTGACAGGTCCCTCCCAAGTCATCTCTTATACCCCCACTTATCTATTCTCAATGATCAGTCCTCCTTAGCTTTGTGACTTGTTTTTAACATGCACAACTTGTTTTATATTGCCTTTCAATGACTCCAAGAGCCTCCAGTAAGACCTTCAGAAGTCTGATAGGCAGTAGGAGGATGGCTCTTTTGGGTCAGTTCAAGTCAATGCGTATCTTACCTCCATGGGTCGAAATTCTACTCTCCACCCGATATCTGAATTTGGAGGAGGGGGCTTGAATCTCATTGTCTGCCAGTTTGTAGACTGAATATTCTATAACACAAAAGCAGAGAACAAAACCAACTTTCCACATGTCCAGGAAAATAGTACACTGATCTGATACTTAATAGAAGACCATTCAATGTCCGTATCTAATACTTTTCAATTTACAAATACAAAAAAGGTACAAGTTAATACTTCCTTGGTGTATGGCCTGCTAGAAAAACAGCAGCAAATGTTTTAACAGAAGCTGCATGAGGGCCTCCCTGGTGGTGCAGGGACTAGTCTCAGCACTATGAAGCTATCGCCAGACACTGAGGCATGAGTTTGATTCCTGGCCAGGGAGCTGACCCACATGGCGCAGCAGACCTCTCCTATCTCGTCTGCTGCTCTCCTCAGCAGTGTTATTTCAGTAGACCCACCTGTTCTGCTCTCCACTCTGTCTCTGGTGAATACTCTCACCCCCATACCTCTGGCCCACATCCTAGTTCTTGTATGCAAAAAGAAATAAATCTTAAGAAAAAAAAAAAGCTGCATGACACATGGGCAGCATTGAAATAACTGGTCCTTTTAGATTTTGTGTAGCATGTTTGCATTTTGTGCAAAAAAGGGGGAAAATAAAAAATCAGAACTGGAGATACAACCAGTAAGAATCACAAAATAAAGGTACTTTAAACCTATTTAAAATTTTTCTTAGTTCTTTACTGCACTGGGTAATGAAAGGTATGTGAGATTTCCAATGTCGCTAATTCCTTGCAGGTACCTAAGACTGCTCCATCTAGGCGTTTAATGCGTTTAAATGCATTTAAAACTGAGAAAGTACCTACCTCAAAATGATCAGACTCGTTGGCATCATCAAGGTGTATTTTCTCTTCAAACAGAGTCAGTGGGTCTCTAATAAAGAGGTGAGCCACATGCTGGGCCAAGAGATGATCAATGCCTATGAAAAGAGGCCATGCAGGACTCACTTCAAAACTCAACAGTCCACCATCTTCTGAGCCCAGTAAGAAGACAATACAGCCCAGGAAGTTTGAAGAAAGAGCATCTAAAAACTTAGGAACAGCTGAATATTCCCTAATCTCATGTGGACCAGGAATTAATCCTGTGGACACTGGGGATGTGTCAAAAGTTTTGTTGGCTACTTACACAATGCCTGCTGGGGCAGTGGTGTGGACCTAGATACACACCTCCAAAGTAAGTTCCCTTTGCTAAAAGTCAAGAAGATCTCAAGTATTTGTAACTTGAAACTTTAGGAACAAGCAGCCTCATAAGAAAAGTTAGAGACTTCACACTAAAAATAGAAAGCAGACCAGATGTCAGCAAAAAAGTTTAAAAAGAGCTTTGAAGAACTAAAGGTGTATAATCAAATCTAGAAAAAAGGAACAAATGCTTACCTTCCTGCAACAGCTGTTCATAGATTTCTTTATCAATTGTTAGGTCGATGTCATTATACTTCTCACCACACTCGGATAAATAACTGTCTATTGAGTCATACCGGGATTTACTAATCCTATAGTTATTGTTCTTCAATGGCTAAAATTGAAAAAAAAACAAAACAAAACAAAAACGAATGCCATATTAAATGCTGGAAATAAATGTTCCAAATAACTGCATTAAAATGCTATATATTTTATATCTGGCAACTATATAAAAATATTCAGTCTTAACATAGATCCTAAATAAAAGAAAAAAGGTTAACCCTGAAAAGTATCATTAGGGAAAATTCTATTACAATATCTGGAGGCAATTTAAGTAGGTTTTTCTCTGGTACGAGTTAAGGTGGTTTATTCATTTATTTTTAGCACATTACTTTCATCCTTACTAAACTAGGAAAATAAAAGCCAAAATAAAATGAGGTTATCAAATGACTTATCCTCTAAAGTTTATTTATTTAAAGCTGAAAGCACGTTCAACAACTTATAAATAATTACATAAAGACCAGAGCGGTTGTAGGATAACATTGCCCGAAAACATCAGAATCACTTGTGAGGCCTCTTTTGAATGCATTTATGTCCAGATCCCAGTCCTGGAGATATTTATTAGGCCTGGTTGCCTATTTTTTAAAGGTGCACACAGGTTGTTCTGATGCACACTTTTGCTTGGCAAGACACAGGGTGACAGTTTAACAAGTAAACTAGAGCCACTACCTCCCCTTCTTGGCAAAATGTAAACCTTTATATGGGCAAAAGAATCTGACAACAGATTATACATTGCATGGCAGAATGTGTAATATACAAAGCACTCACGGCGTGCTAAAAAGCCATTTGGTAAAAACAGCCATCAACATTAACTTCCCAAATAAAAGAAAACAGTACTTTTAATTTTAGAAATGAACACAAATACAGATGTCAAAAATGAAAAAGTTAACACCCCACCCAAACCAAATCACATTTCCATATACATGTCTACTCTGAGACAAATACTGTGAAACCAAAGACCAGAAATAAAGACAGGTTTATGACCTGGAAATTTCTTCCCATGTATAATTGATCTACTCAGGATAAAAATAATTTAAGGGAGATTTCAAAATTTCAAGTAGCCAAAATAACCCTGTTTTACCTTCTTGATTTAAAAAAGCTAGTAAGGAAAGTTATCCCCACCTCCAGTCCTCTCTCCTCCCGAGTTCTATCATCAACAGATGCAGAAATCACTCCCCAGCGACAATCAATGTCTGACACGTAGCCTCGGTAAAAAGGAGATGCAGCACTCAAAGCCATCTAGAAACAAACACAAGTCAGCACCTTTGTTTAAAGTGTCACCTATACACTGAAAAAAGCTGTATGTAATTCTCTTTCTGTTCAAGAATCAGTTTATACAACCTCTGCATAGTTCCACTCCATCTACCTGTGCCTGCTTTCTCATCATGAAATACAACCAGGAGTGGCTCAAGTTCTTGGATTTCACACATGTAAGTCACCCTCTCCATACTATAGGATATGAAGGATGGGAGGGGAAAATGACAATGCTTACTTACTTAATAAATGTCTTAATGGCAACAGTAACTCTACATGCTTAGAGTTATCATTAGCTCTAAATTTGTACACCATTTATGTTCATGTTCATTTTTTTAAAATATATATTTTTATATTGTTATTTATGTCTTTTACATTTTGTATTCCCCTAGGGTAGCCCACCACCAATTCACCCGTGATCCATCTCCATGGTCCCTTGTGTTCTTTTCTATTCCATTTTGTGCCCTTTTCCTGAATGAAGTCTTAAGTGAACTTTTGACTTGACTAGCACACAACAAATTATGCACATGCAGTCTTTACACAAATGAGAATTTAAACGTAGATCTACTTACAACGATTGGGCAGATAGTAGCCAACTGATCATACAGGTATCTAGCCTCAGATATGCTGCAGGCTTGGAATGTTACCTGTTTAAGAATTGCAAGGTATTAGCAGCAACAAAGACTCATTAGCTTCAGGACTTCCCCAAGGGTAAAATCTGAGAAGGAAGATGGAAAAGAAAGGGTGCCTGGTATGTGATGGACATTCCATTGGTCATTTAACCAGGAATTTTGTTTAAAGGCTATCTTGGATGAACTCTGCTTTAAAAAAAAAAATAGTATTCAGTCAGGTTCCAATATATACACACAACTAATGTAAGTAAATACATTCCTAAGTTAAGTATTACTAAGAAGGCAGAAAAAAAAAAGATGCTTGAAAACTGGTGAAGTTCAGCAAGGCATTTCCTCTTTACTGGTTTATTTCCTTCCATAGTTCCCTACTGACCCCAGTTAGCTGGGGGGTAATACAAAGTTTGGTACAAAGATGATTTGGTGATGTTAACAATGGGTTTTGAAATTCACTAGTGGCAGTATGGGGAATAGTCTGGAAGGGGGCAAGACTGGGGCAGGGAGAACAGTTAAGACACTACACCTGTCAAGGGAAAAGTTGAGGCGGGCTGGTGGAGAGGCACTCCAGTCAAAAGAGCAGGTTCTGGCAACCAGCAGGGTGGAAAGTGAGGGTATGACTTAAGTTTTGACTTGAGTGTTTCCTAGGACAGACAGAAGTAGAGGCACCACGTCACAAAGGGCTTAGGAAACCAACGAAGAGACAAAGAAGTACTCTAAGTGGCTGGATATCCAGGGATAGTGCCCAGAAGAAAAGCCTGAGGTGGTGAAATACTTGGGGAATAGGCACCAATGATATCCTGAGTATGGACAGATCACCCAGGAACTTGCATGAGTGGGGTAAGTAGAACATTTAAGAGTCAGTCAGAGAAAAAGATCTCATAATTAATAAAAGTCCTCTCAAAATAATTATCCAAGAGGGACCCAAATAAACTGTCTTCTTTGGGGTGGGGAGCAACAGAAAGGGTAGGGAACACAAATCATATCTGTGTTAGCACATCTGTAATAACTGCCAATTAAGAACAATTCTAATTTCCTGTGTTATTGTTACTTAACAAAGGCTATTTGAACTTACTGATAGTTACAGGAAACAATGTAAGGTGGGTAAACCTTGAAATAGCAGCTGAGTAAGGTATTTATTATTATAATACTAATCTCTCAATTCCAATAGTTTAGCAGGTCTCAGCTTTGTTTTCTCTCTTTTTTTTCCTGTAATGACTATTTACTATTTATAATGGGACTCAAAATGGCAAACATGAACATTTTAGATTTAAATTTATCAAACACATTTGAGAATACATCTAGTTTTCATATAACAAAAACATCTAAGATGCGTATTAGAGAATATATTTACACTATCAAGTATATATACTTCAAAAGAAATCAAATGTAACTGGTAAGAAAAATAACTATTTCATAGTTAGGACCTTTTGGTAAAGTTTTACTTTTATGCTGGAAAAGAAATTAGAAACAATCAAGAATTTTTAAATGCTAAACATTATGAAAGTGTTAAGTTTTTTTGTTATTCACTATATTCATCACATTTATATGTCCCCAATATGGGACTATAAGCTCTATTTTGCAATTTGAAAAATCTTTCAGTTCACAAATTTACTGGAAGTTAAAAATTATTATACCATTGCTACATGAAGCTCTGCATGATACAGAAGTGTATTAGACAAAATAATCTTTCATTGTTTTAAACATGATCTTTGGCTTGACATTACCTGATATACTTTCTAGCTGGATGACTGTAGTTGGTAAAATATTCATGAAATAGTACACTTGCTGTATTCGACGCTTGAAAATAAATTGAGTCTATGGCTTAATGGCAATGAGTGGCATATATCAAAACACTTGGTGAGACAAATTCCCTGAATCCATCACTGCCATGGTAAGTGATAAAGAAAACCTGTTCAACTTTGCTTTCTTAAGTGCTGAGAACTTCTGCAGGAGACTCACAGTCTACTCACTGAGTTATAAGGGCACGTCATGTGACTATAGAAAATTATTTAGCCATTTATTGTGTCCTGATCTGCCTAGAATGTCTATGTTGATGATTAAGTCAGTGCTATTTTTTAATTAAAATGCAATGTGATGATAGTCATTAAAAATTCAACACAGACATCAAGGAATAAAGTGTTGAAAGGTTACAGCAGATAGCCTGAAAAGGACTGGCAATTAGATCACTGAAAACCTAAGTAAGGGCAATTTCTACTAAGAGGTGGGAATTCAGAAGTCAATTTGTGTGTGGGCAAGCATTAACTATGAAGTGAGGAATGGAGACAGTAAGCAGACGATTTACATATCAGCCTAGGGATCTGCCTTGTGGTCTCTAGCTCAAGAGGGATAGAAGTGTGTCAGACACCTACTTAGTGCTTAATAAATACTTATTAAATGCACAGAGAGTATCTGGAAGAAAAGTGGGTGCTATAGAGGAGAAGACAGGGGCAAAGTTAAGTTTTATTTGGAAAAAACAAAAACAAAAAACAAACAAAAAGGCAAAAACTAACCCTAAAGGCCAAATTTACATGAATTGAGATTTAAAACACCTCAATGTTCCCCAAGTATTTTGGCTGCTAAATTTTTTTGCTGAATTGTACTGAATACACAATTGTCAGTTCCTTTTGGTCCTCTTGGAGTTACTCTTAGGTATTTAGCATGTCTATCATTTTTATGTTTAAAAAGAGTCTATAATATTGGTTTCTCTTAGATCACCTAGTACATACTAGGCAATTCACAGGCAAATCCTAGAAAAATATGTGTAAGAAAATCAGTAAACCAGAATTCAGAAGTTGGGCTACAACAGTGAAGTGACTTAGTTATTCTAAATATATTCAGGAAGCTATTCTAAATATATCAGTTCCCTACCTTCCTTACTCCACAATTGATATACCCATTACCAAGTCAATTATCATTGTGAAAAATGGTTTTAGTGGGGAAAATAAAAAAGTTCTTATACCTTTAGAAGGAATGAATATATTACCAGTTTGGGCTTTTGGTGTCCTTTAAAGTATATAAAGAAAAGCAGTGCCACTAGGAAACTGGTGGAAGGAGGAAAAAAAGAAAATATGAAAAATCTATGTTAGAGACCTAAACACTGCATCTAAAATTTATTTAGAATCCTGTTTCGAATTCACATGATTTTCAGGGGGGCTAGGGATGGCCAAATACATTATGCATGAACTTACTGACATGAACTTACTAAATGATTCCTGAAAAGTACCCCAAGAGTTAAGATTTTGAATGTGGTTAAAATGCTTTTTGCTTGTACAGTAAGTTTTCCACTAACCTTTAAAATCACATGATTTTTTTTTCTACTTTACTGAAATAAGCAAGGAGTTACTAATGTTCCACTTAAGGGTTACAAAGTAGGGATCACTGTGTCTCATCTGTCATACACCTCACGTTATCTGTGCTAATGATTTTAAGTGAAATATTGAAATGGGGGTGCCAAACATGCCACTGAGAAGAAAACTTATTCCTAAACACATGACAACACTTAACTTGGATGGGAAATTGTGTTTCCAGACAATAATAATGTTAGCTACCTAAGACTAAAACACATTTATTTCAATAAATAGTGTTTCAGGGGAAAGGATACACCTTTGGAAAGCTGTGACTGTGCTATCTATGGCAAAACACCTGGCTTAATATTAAACCAAGGAAAAGCGCCGACATGTTAAAGCCATGTACTCTAAGTTCTAGGGCTTAATAGTTCTTTGGAAATTATGTGCAATTAAGATAAGAAAGTAGATATGCAGTTAACAGTCAAAAGGTTTCTTTTTCATGAAGTGTGTCCATTTGTTAAGGAAATTTACTGACCTACATTTATTTGAAAGATACATTTTTTTTAATATTACCTGTGTAAGCCAGAAAAGCAGGAAATTTTATCTGTGGCCACACTTATTTAAACCCAGTTATACACAGGTCTAAAAATAAACATCCAAGGCATCTGTGCAGGAAGGAACATGTTGACGATGCAGCTATTAGACTGTGTGAACCAGGCTGGCCTTCTCGGCCCCTTTGAGAACACTCACGCTGGTGGCCCAGTGGGCCTCACATGGGGGCAGGCTTTGCACACCTCCAAGCTTCTAGGGACATCATTTCTAATCAGTCAAAGTGAATAGAACTGGATCGACTCTCTCTGGATGATAACAAGAGGGCTCTTTTTTTTCATTGGAAATTCTCAATTTTATATTTTGTGCAACTCCTCCTCTTGTCCTAATATGATTTTAAACAAATTAAAGGCTAAGACAAGTACTTCCATTAATAAAAAACAATGAAATAAATATTAGCTTAGAATCATACCTGAAACGGACCTAAAAACAAACCCCTCTTTTAACTGATGAGAAAATGCCAGCCAAAATCAGGGGAAGGGAGTCACCCCATTACCAGAATAGTGCAGGCCAAATTCCTAATGAAAGCCCCTGGCTGCCTAATGGGCTCTGTACTCTCCTTCCCAGGTCCTGAGTGAGTTTGGGTACAATCACTGCCAGGGGCACCAGTAATCTGATTAGATCCAGGGAAAGTTTTACCTGAGTAAATAAACAGACAAAGGTTATTCTATCTCCTGTGTAACTTAGCCAGCGGCAAGCGAACAATGCATTTTTTTTTATACTGCTAGGAGGCCTGACATAAATGTAAAAATTTAAAAGTACAAACAATTCTTCCCTTAGATCACAAAATTAATGGAAGTGCATCCATCCGAGTTCATTTTCAAAAATGAGAGACTGAGTGATGTTTACGACCTCAAAGCTAGCCCATCACTAGATGGCAGCAAAAATTAGGCACGAAGACTAGAGATAGTGACCATGGAATAGTTTAATAGTTTAATAGTTAATTAACAATGATACATCTTTGTGTTGAGCTGCACATTCTGTACACTGTCAAGAAAAAGCTTTCAATAGACTTAGTAAAGTAACTTCAGTGGTTTTCAGAGAAGTTCACCAGCGCTACCATTTCAACCTGATTAAAATGAGATTTTTTTTTTTAAAGGAAACATACACATATGAAGAAGTTCATAGGTAGAAATGCATGAGGACACTTTGCCCCTGTGAATATTTGAAACATTACCTGGAGACAACAATTGCCCATCCCGAAGCCCATGGCATCCATGTAAATGTGATCAGGCTTAGAAGCCTTTGCTGCCTCGTCATCCTCGGGAAATGTTTCTATAAATGGATGTGGTGTATTCTTGTCTTTAAATACTTTAAATTAAAAACAAAAAGAAAATGGGTGAGAGTCAGGTAGTGAACAACAACTCAAAGAGACATTTCTCCCATCTCTCTACAGACTTACTTGGTACGTTGATGACAACCTTCTCTCCTCTTCTATGTCGGATATTTCTTGTTAAGGTACTAAAACGGAAAACCAAAGGTCATAAATCAGTCACCTCAGAACCATCATATAAAAAGACATTGATTATGTGCAAGTAAATGGATTAAAATCCCTCCTTAAACTAAGTCTCTAAGATGGCCTCACAGAAAATAAATGTGGATCAAGCAAGATACTCAGAGGGAAAGTTCTGAAAGAAGGCTTTGCATTAACCCCACTTCCTTTGCTCTTCCTTTGGCATTCTTGGAGAATGCCATGCTCTCCCTGCTCAATCCCTGCTTTCTTGGCTCTAGGCAACTCACCAAACCAAGTCCAAACATTTGGAGTCTGTCACTGCCTGATCTCACCCTAACACTTCCTATGTTAACGCCAAAGACTTTATAAGTCAAGCTAGTACTCACATCCCCCAGGAATTTCTGAAATCCCAACACTCCATTACTGCCTCCCCTCTCCAAACTGCAGCATTAAAACTTACCCCTAGACCTGTGATGTCTGATCCAGAAGCTACCAGGCAACATTATAGCTACTGAGCACTTAACACATGGTTAATCCTAATTAACTTATGAGGGTAAAATACACACTGGATTTTGAAGACTTACTTAATTTTCTTAATTTCTTTATTTAAATATTGATAACATGTTGAAATAAACTTTGGATGTACAGTGTTAGGTAAAATTTACTATAAAATTAAATTCACTTTTTTTTGGTTTTTCAAACATGGCTACTAGAAAATTTTTAATTGCAGCTTGCATTAGGATTCTGCTGCTGTAAACTCAGTTTAAATGTCACTGGCTTCAGGAAGGCTGCCTTGCTCCCTTTAGTGACATGCACCCTCCTTTTTCCAAGGAGATTCTCTGGTGCTACCATCTTTGACTGAATGTGCACTTTGCCCTTAGCATACCATAACATTTACAAGTTGGGGACTTTGCCTAAAAATCCCCCCTAGAAGACTCTGCATATAGCAGGTGTGCAGAACTGTTAAAGGAATGAACACAGAGAAGTCCCAAGATCCCTAACTCTATGTCAGGAGCCTAGATTCAGAATGACAGGTGAGACTCAAGGTACAAAGATCAGGCCAGTATAGGTCTTGAAGTGATTTAAAATCCAGGAATTAAACTACAAACTAACGGATCTAGACGTCAACAGAAGAGAAGGTGGAAGTGCCTCTTATATAACAGCTGTTGTGCCTATTTTACCCGATTGCCAGCGTATGTAGAGTGGGATGAGTAGATCACAGATACTGGTGGTAACTTGCATAGGGAGAAAAAGGCAGGAATAACTAAGAGAATGCCCCCAAGCAGGTGTTTATGAAACCAGGACCAAAAAAAATCTGCTCATTAAAGGAAAAGACTGTGGCAATGTTAATGACTTTAAGTTGACTTGGAAAACGTGTAAATCAAGTTTGGATACAAGAAATGACAAGCAGCCTTGCGGGGACCTAGTATATAAACAGACTTATTTATATTCATAATAATGTGTGTGTTGTCTTCCCCGGGTAATTTCGAAAGAAGCCAGATTTCAATAGATGCTCAGGAAGGATTCCAGCTCTGAAGGACACCTGTGTACCTGTGTTTAAACAGTCATACTCACCTGAAGCGGGGGTGCTTGTTTATTGCCTCATCAGGGAAGAAGAGAGACTTGGAAGCTCCGCCTTCAACAGGGTTGGGCTTGAACTCCGGCAGTGTGAACCCTGGACAGCCTAATCTACAACAAATTGAATAATTAAATCGATGGGATTTGTTTTCAGGAATTAATTATGTCTCGCCATCACCACATGTTGAAATCACCTCATGCCTGTGATCCCCTTGAGGCTCCCGCACACAAGTATTTAGTAAGTATTTACAACTACCTCCCTCCAACACTTCTTACACTTTAGCTCACTCACCAAGCTCTTTTGTGATTCCAGCCCTTCACTGATTTTACCTAGGAAGGAGCTTCACTCATTATCTACCAGGGGCTTGCATCCTTTCCCTCCCTCCACATCACCTCAGGGATATACAGCACACAAGTCTCCTCACTTGGCTGTGTGACCTATTCAGCATTATAGGTTTCCTCCAGGCAGATTCTGAAGCATCCTCTACTGACTCTAAACTCTTCAGATTATCTTATGATCCCTGCACCTCACCATTGCCCACAATCTCCTGACAAGCTTTGTGTGAATCTGGAAGAGGTATCCTACTCCCCACCCCTACCCCTTTTTTTTGCCTCTGCAGTTTACCTCAGAATCCCTCAAGATTAGGTAGTGCCTCCACAGGTGTCCCCAGAGATCATATTCTGGAGTCTGAAACTCAACCCTATTATCTAATTCCAGCACAGAGATATTATTTTTTGTATTTATTCCTAAATGTAAAGCTCAAATTCCACATTACTTGCGGTGATGCTGCCAGTTCTTCCAAGTTAAGAATTTTAAGGTCATTGTTAAGTGCGCTGTAAGGGAGGACAAAGACTAACAAAGTTAGTGGTAGCAAAACAAGGGAGTTGCTTGTCAGGGCTCAGATCAGTGATTAGGAAACCTGGCTTGAGAGCCAAGACTAAGCCATGCCTTCTTGTCAACCCCTTTTATAAAATAAAATACCTGTTGGCTGCCTACATCTGCCTCATGAACAACAACTGAATTTGCTGATTTTATCTGGAAAACAGTTTCCAGTTGTATGAAGGGTTCCTGGGAGCTCTTGCTGCTCTCTCTGTGCATTATTTACCATAAGTTTGCAACCTCGGGATAAGTCCTTTAGGAGAATGACGAACTGAAATCTGAGTGATCATTAACTAACAAGAATTCCAGAGAAGATGTGTTTTTTCAGTAGGAAGGGTGTGTAGCAGGAAGGATCCCAAGGCACCTCCTTTCTTCTAGATGAGCTCTGTGCAAGAGAACCTTTTTTGCAATGGGGGTGTTTACTACCTATGCTGTCTAATACCAGTAAGGTGGTCACTAGCCAAATGTGGCTACTGCACACTTGAAATGAGGCTAATGTGACTGAGGAACTTAATTTTTCATTTATTTAAGTTTGATTAATCCAAATGTAAATGTTGTCTGGTCACTGTTTTGGACTGCAGTGCCCCACTAAAGAGAACAATCACAGCTTACACCAGAAGCCAAGTACTCCTTTCCTTGATTTCAAAACACAGTAATACTTTTCTTCTCATTTACTATGGCTAGAAGGTAAGGCTTCTACAGCTAATTATTCTTGTTGTGTTTCCAAGTTCAAAAAATATCCTCCCATCATAAAACACATGATTAGACTGTTTAAAAAAAAGTTGAGATTTTTAGAATAAAACTTACTCTTTTTGTTTCAACTGTCTCTTCATAATAACTTAAGAATTTTTCTTAAAGGCAACTATTCCATGAGGTCATTCTTAAGGTAACAGACACATTAGGTTTAACTGAACACTTCCCTTTTTGGCCCAGTAAGAACTGCCCCTGCCAATCAATACTATACATTCCCGAATTTTAAAAGAGAAAAGTATAAGATAAAGCCCTTCTGGTTTGTATTACAAATTAAAAGAAAAAAATTAGGTTTGTAAGTGAAGTGTACAACTTTCTTAATGGTTAAGGAAAGAAAAAAGAAACTGGGGGCCTCCCTGGTGGCGCAACAGGTTAAGTCTCAGCACTATGACGCTATCAGCAGGCACTGCAGTATGAATTCAGTCCCCGGCCAGGGAGCTTCCCACATGGTGCAGCAGACCTCTCCTGGGTCGCCCACTGCTCCCCTCAGCAGTGTATTTTAGTAGATCTGCCTGTTCTGCTCCCTACTCTGTTTCTAGTGAATCCTCTCACTGCCCCACACACTGGCCCACACCCCAGTTCTTATATGCATAAATAAATAAATCTTAAAAAAAACCCTGAATTTTCTAGTTCACTAAACGTTGTCAAATATCCGTAACATACCTTTTTTAAGATTTATTTATATATGCATACAAGCTGGGGTACAGGCTAGAGGCATGGGGCAGCGAGAGGGTTCACCAGAGACAGAGTAGGGAGCAGAACAGGCAGACCGATGGAAATAAACTGCAGAGGAGAGCAGCGGGCGAGGCAGGAGAGGTCTGCCGCGCCATGTGGGAATCTCCCCAGCCGGGCGTTGAACTCGTGTTGCTGCTGCTGACAGCTCCACAGCACAGCGCCTAACTGCTGCGCCACCAGGGAGGCCCTGTAACATACTTCTTGACCTTTATTATTCTAATGTGTCATAATAATTACCTATACCAACAGCTTTGACATACCATCTTTCCACCCCCAGATCTGCTGATTTTGCCATCCCTTGGTACATCCACCTTTTCCATCCCCACCACCCTGCTCCATCCTGCCCATAGGATCATCTCCTGAGGTGAGCGCCCTACTCCTCAGCTGGTATTCTCTGGAATCCATGCTGCAGCCACATTCATACTATAGCCCCAGTGAGGAATAGAAAATAATTGTGATGCTTTCCACCTCAGCCAACCTTCCCAAGGCCTCCTCCTGCCTTTAGGACAACAACCAGAATTCTTAGTTTACATGACCAGGCCTGCCAACTCACCTGATCAGTGACTCCTTCCATGATGCTTCAACCTCAGTAACCCAGCACAGTGGCCAGCTCTCTATAGCTCTAGTTCTCAGAAAGCTCCATGCTCTCCACTTACCCCAGGACGTCTGCCCCTGCTGCTCCCACCCCACCCCTACTAAATTTCTCTTCGGACTGTGGACACCACTTCAGTGGTCTTCCTTCAGAGAAGCTGTCCTCTCCAGGGTCCATCAGACAACCATGTCTCACTTGCTGTGTTTCACATCTCTTCCTTATAGTACTGCCCCAACTTTATATTCACTGATTCTCTGGGTATTTGGCTACTCTTTGTCCCTACCCCTAGTTTACAAAGAGCAAAGTTTGCGCCTGCCTCCTCGTGTGATGCGTTCCCACGCCATAAGGGTCTGGTGTGGAGCAGGCACTCAAAGGTTTGAGTGAAGGTCAGTCATATTTTTTACCAACTCCTGAAAACATTAGGGCAAAGGAATGCAGTCTTTTGCAAACAAACCTGCCCACCCTCACCCAGCTGGGTTTTCCTTTTGATAGGGAGAGGGGAGTGGTCTGTACAAATAGAAGAAAGGAATCACAGAATATGAAATGCTTCTCTAAATGTTTGATGAGTTGCTTAAATAGGGTTTTAATTATTTAAATGTTTCAATGAAGATTTTCAAAAAGAAAATTCCCATATAAGTGTCCATCTAAGATCAATGGTATGACTCTGAATGCCTGTCTTTTCTGGATACTTATCAGGACCAAAAAAATGATGTACAAGTAGTTCAAAGTGGTCTAGGCCATGGATACCAATCTCCAAAACTCTTTTGAACTTTGAGGAGGTAAAAATTTATTTTGTCACAATCTGATAGACATCTAGCATAAATAAGTCAGATGTACGATTTGGTGGAATTACATTACGCACGGGTCCCACATATAATCATATACTATTTATGTATCTTATTCTAAGCTAAGAACATAATTTTACTGTTTATTTTACATTACTTTTATGAAGTTTAAGCTATAACTGGATTTGATAACAAACTCTCAATTTTCTTTTCAGCATAATATCCAAATGTGACCAGTGGCTGTCCTGTTCAGAATTAACCTGTATTGATAGCAACCAGAAGCATTAATGGCAGCCCCCCAATATGTGCCCTCTGATTTGTCACCAAAGTCAACACTTACAAGAGGGAGAACTATTACAGCTGAGTGACAAGAGCGCCTTGTGTTCACTGGGTAACTCGGCTGCTCCTTACTGGTTTAGAACTGTTGGGCAGATATCCCACTCCCCCACTCAAGGGTTGCCCCACATGCTGAGCAGTCATGTGACCTTCCCCACTGAGTTTACATGACTGCTCTCACCACAGTGCTCCCGCCACCACCCACCTACGGAAACTGGAATGGTTTCTGCCTATAGTTCTAATGTCGACTCTGTTAAACGCTATGTATAAAGCATGAACCGTATGCAAAGGGAGATAATTGTAGGATCAATTGCTTGTGTCATGATTTGCTGTATATGTAACCTAAAGCTCTGCAATGTTTACTGGGCACATGTACAGGAACTAACCTGGGAAATGAAGTTATTGTGCAAAGTGCCTGATTTTCGTCTAATAAAGAAGTCGCCTCCCTCCGGCGTTTTCTCATGTTGTCTTCGACTGTGTTGAACTCAGACATGGTTCCTCCATATGGCTGCCCGGGTGTCCCTTCAATCATGTAACTCCCATACTCTGGCCTCCAAAGGGTAGGATGGCTACAGAGAGGAAAAAAATTCATCTTATTCTTTTACTGTAGTCTACTCAATTTTTAGGAGTTTTTAAAAAGAGTTACTTTAAAATGCTTAGAAGTCATTAGGCATAAATGAAGCTAAGAACTGCTTTACAGTTCCCAAAGGCTGCTAATTTTCCATAGTTCTTTCTTCACCAGGTTCAAAATATTTATCAATAACTGGAAATGCATACAGGGCAAACAAGACAGTCCTCTTTCAGGAAAAGGAGATGAAGCCTTAAGGCCTCTTTTAGTTCAGTGCTGGGCTTCCAAACTCAAATGCAGTCTTCCAAAATCCAGCAAGTAGAAAAATGAACTCTTGGGCTTCCCTGGTGGTGCAATGGGTTAAGTGCAGCACTATGAAGCTATCCATGAGCCTCTGCAGCATGAGTTCGATACCTGGCCAGGGAGATTCCCAGATGGTGCAGCAAACCTCTCCTGTCTCACCTGCTGCTCCCCTCAGCAGTGTATTTCTGTCAATCTGCCTGTTCTGCTCCCCATTCTGTCTCTGCTGAATCCTTTCAGCACCCCACACCTCTGGCCTACATCCCAGCTCGTATGCATAAATAAATAAATCTTTAAAAAAAATAAAAAAAGAAAAATGAACTGTACAGTACATACCCCTTTCACCTTTGTTTACATAAAGAAATATTTTACAGCCACCCCATCAGCCAAACAAAATCCACCTTCAAGTTTCATCTAGCACCATGCTTCGTGATCTCAGTAACACTTTAGCAATGCTTTCTTTAACATTTAGTAAGAGCAAACAGGTTTTATATTGCATTTACTGTTCTGAGCACTTTAATATATTAATATATCTAAAATGCCAATATCTGATGAGGTAGGTATTATTACTATCTCTACTTTTCATATGAGGAAACCGAGACACAGAGAAGTTAAGTAACTTGCCCAAGATTACCCAGCTATTGAGAAGAGAAACTAGGCTGTGAACCCAGGCAGTCTGGGGACAGTCTAAGCTCTGAATTGCTTCTGCTCATCTGTAACCTGCACATCTGAGAAAGGATCTACAGTTCTAACAGTTTCAGACCCATGAAACAGGCCTTCAGTACATCAGCTTACTTTGGGTTTGTCCGTTCCCCCTTTTCTTGTAGAGTTTCAAGAACTTCCTCTCCAGACAGGACCAACCGGGCTTTTTTATTTTCATGATCAAAAGACACCAACATGTATTCCACCTGTTGAAAATCAAGAAGAGAAAGATTAACATTTCTCCAGGCTCAAGGTGACCTTTAGAAGACAGGAAACACGAAGGTTGGTGCAAATCCACAGCAACATTTGCTTACACCATAGCACACAACAAATGTTCGTTTGCATAATATGAAAACCTGGAGAAATGGTCCGTTAATAGAGGCACTATTTGAGGACAAGAACTCTCAATCTCTAAGCCCTCCCCAGTACTACTGAATATCCTATGGGAAGGTGAAGATTTCCATTTTGACAAATTGTACTTCAAAAGAGAAGTTTTAAAAGCTAAGATCTGCAAATTTCAGTTATAAGAAGATGTTGCATTTTGAAATTTATTTCCTCAACTGGCTTACTATCAAAGTTTATGAAAGTGGTTATCTGGGCATTCTAGCCAAGGTAGAGGATCCTTACGCACTGACTGATTATTTAATAACCCCTCTGCAAGTCCCGCTACTGGAGAGTTAAATCAGAATCACTAATACCAATGTGGAGAAGCTATTTTAGGAGTTTTAACAATTTGATTTTGTTGGGTCAAGAATAATTCAACTTCCCCATAGTAAACCATATAAAATTTACCATGCAAGATGCACTACCGCATTTATAACAATACCTGGTGGAATTCTTTCAAAATCAGGAGTTAAATACCAGAATTAGATTTTTCTGGGCAGAGTACAAATAGAGCTTGTTTTTGTTTTTCCTACATTGCATGCTTTAAATAGGGAAGGACATGATTTACTATTTATGATTGAGATAAAACATACCTTATCTATACGTAAGTGAAAAGGTATGGAACTGGATCATTCACAAACAGTTGCATTGCCTAAGACAAAAGACAAAGAGGAGGCAAACTGGTGCCCCACAAGGCAGGGCAGTATGCAGACAGACGTGTTTTGTTTGGCTTATTGTAATATTAAAAAAAAAAAAAGGCAAGTAACAATGCATCTACTATCCATTTGACATTTCACTTGTAAACCCAGATTCTCAACCTTAAAAACAAACAAAAGGCCTAGAAGCCAAGCACTAGGTGCCAGTGCTATGGGGCTTGGCCCCAGGCCATCCTCGTCTGAGGGGTGTGTGCTGGTCTGCTGTGGCCTGTTCCCTTTTGTATGTGTACCTGCTTCGTCCCCAAAGATGTCATCTCTACCACAGAAATAGGTTCAGGAAGCTGCTTTGAAATATAATTATAAAATATATTGAACTATGAGACAGAATTGTAAAGGGCAAAAATGTTAGTAACCATAGGAAATAGCGTGAAGGGTTTAAACAACTGAAAAAACACTTTTCAGTTAACTTATTAGCTGTTGCCACAGACTGTGTTGTGTGTGTCTGTCTACATGCATATGTCGTTTATGTACCATTCATATACTGAAGCGCTAAATCCCAAATGTGATGCTATTTCGAAGTGAGGCCACTAGGGAAAATCAATTAGGTCATGAGTATGGAGCCCTCAAGATGGGATTGGTGCCCTTCTAAGGAGAGATGAACAAGGTCTTTCCACCATGTAAGGACATGATGGTCATTTGTAAGGCAGGAAGAGAGCTCTTACTTAAGAATAATCCGGCTGCACATTTGGTCTGGAACTTCCTAACCTCCAGAAACGTGAGAAATAAATGATTGTGGTATTTGTTATAGCATCTTGAATTGTCTGGATAGTTGTCTTATATAAGTCCAAATTCTTCTGTTAGAATGTTCAAGAAATGGGTAAGACTGCTTGATTTAGGTATATGAGTCAGAAATGTGAGATATGCACCTGCATAGTCATTCAATGTCAACTTCCTGAAAACTGTAGGCTGCAGAATCTGGAATTGCACCATTAAGCTCAGGCCCTCAGATAGCTTCTACAGATTCAGGACTCCTGAAGAAAAAACCTGACAGAATAGGAAACCTGGTTAAATCTCATAGTATGAGAGACAAGCTTCCCTTGAACTGAGCATAAAGAGAAAGCGTACACGATGAACTTTTCAAATACGGATCCTAATCTTTAAGCCCATCATACAAAGTAGCCATATTGCCCTTTAGGACAGGTGGGCAAAGATGGGAGAGGTTGAGAAAGCGGCCCAAGACCACAGGTTTTGGAGTGGGAATTTGAACCGAGCCCTGCCTAGCCTCAGGGTCCAGCACACTGTGCGGCTAGGAGGATGCCAGTCTTGGCCAGGGATTAAAAAAAAAAAAAAAGAAAGGTGCAAGCTATGAGGCAGGGACAGGTTGTAATACTGGCTGAAAATCTCTCACATTGATTATGTTCCCGTTTTATGGAACAGGCCTGACATTATATCATAAAAGCTTAGATTAACAGTTACAGTTATAAACAGATATAAACAGACTGGTACCTCTCAGGCCCAGGGCAGAGTCCATTTGCTCTATGTAGCAGCCCTAACTTCCCAGCTAGAGAGGCGCCTCCTACTTCCGAACTCCAACTTCAGATCCTCCTCCTACTTCAGATGCTCCAACACATCTGCCTGACATCATCTTTTATCTTCTTAACCTGCTAATGTGCTTCTTGAAAGAAAGATATTCTAGTTTACTAGGTTCTCATCATTTATCTATTAAATGAAAAAAGGAAAAAAAACCAACCATAAGTTGTACCAACTATATAAGCTAAATTGCAATAACTTCTTTCCTAGTTTTGAAATCCTTGGTTTTCAAAATCACTCTTAGCCCACAAGTTTAAAGCATGGGTGCCATAAAGAACAAAAAGCTTAAACTCAGTTTGAGTTTTAAATATCAAACGGATGACATTTAAAATGCTAACCAAAACAAAATCAAGATGAAATCATCCCGTAAGCTCATTAAGCAAATGAAACTGAAAAAACTATTTACCAAATGAGAAAATCAAAGTTTCTTTTGGATAAAATCTAAGTTCAGTTAGAAGCCTCAAGAATTCCCTGAATATTCTCCAAACTCAAATGTAAAGTGTTCTGAGGTCACTCTCCTCTACAGTCACCTTGTCTTTTTTGTATCCGTGCTCGAAACGGTTCCTTAATCTCATTTTTTGCTCTCTTATTTCAATTTACTTCCAATTCTAGTTCATATGAGCACTGAATTAAATTAATCTTCATAAGAGCCATACTAGAGCTGAAATGGAGTTCAGGTAACTAGCTGTTGAGTGATAATAAAAAGTGATCAATTAAAACAATGCCTTCCCAATAGAAAATACTGAAAACCACAGTGATTTGTTAGTTCTGGATTTTGTCTCTACCCTAAACTTTGATTTTTGCATCCGAAGGATGAGAGGAAGAGGCAAAATTAAAGAGAAAATAGCCTAACAGGACACAGAATCCCTTCCATACACAACACAGACCCAAGGCTCAGACTGCACAGCTTCGTAGCTGAACAGCATGGAGGCTCTGCACCCAGTTACAGCATCTCTCCATGTGCGCTCCACACACATGCACAACTCCAAAAGCTTATCCCCAAACTGCATTACAAACTGGTCACAGAGTGACTAATTCAAACTCCTGTAACTAAGATCAAATTTAAGTAGCCAAAACAGTGAAGGATCTAACTCTGCACCCACAGATTACACTCACTAGATGTAACCTGGGGACATGCCTGTTGGTGCCCATCAGTTATCTTCTCAAAGTGGAACAAATAGGCCCAACAAAAATAACCAGTCACTGCAAGCCACTCATATTTTAAATGGGTACTACTGTTACTATATCTAAAATTAACATCCTTTAGATTCCCATTGCTTAGACACTAAGTTTTATCTCACCAGAATAAAAGTCAGTAATATCTCTGAGCTGTTGAGTCAAAGACAAAGGCACATTCAAGACTATTGTGCAGGTATGTGTTACAAAGGGTTGCTAGGAACAACTAGCCCACAATAACCCTCCAGGCACTTAATGCAGGTTTGCACAGGTGTGAGGTGCTTTATGTTCATCTGAAATTTGGCCAATAAAAATAAAGAATCTTAATTGAGGGTGATGTAAGTACCCAGTAGAATGCTAATCATATAATTGACAGTGAACTACTTGAGGTACTAAAGTTCAAGATAACAGATAATATTAAAATATGAAGATGTTTAGGATGTATGTCTTTAGATAGCATTTTCCTTAAAAAATGCTTATTTTAATATTGTCGCTAAATAGCACTACTAGTTTCGGAATTTTTACTTTTTTTTTTTTAACATTTTTATATTTTACCACAAGGGTTAAGATTTCAGAGCGCTTAGGATTTGAGGATAGGATAGACATGGTGTAAAGTTTCTGTGCAAATTAAAACTAAGGAATTTTCCCAGAGAAAGAGTAAGGTAAGGTAAGAGTATTTATATTTAACACATGCTGTGTTGGACCTCTAGAGAGAGAAGGACCCTATAACCAAGTTCCTGTGAACAATGAGCCCTGAGGGTCTACATTTCCTCCCAGACAGTGGGATGAGGACTGCCCCCTCCTGTAGCCTGCAGAAGGGACTGTATCCAGGTAGTCAGGTTGAAGAGGGCAAGGAGAGTGAAGACAGTGGCTGCAGGGCAAGGTCCCTGGCCATCCTGCTGAAATTCAAAATTCCAGGTTAGGACCAACTCCTCCAGTCCCCCGTGGCTCTCTCCCACTGGCTCAAGCAACAGTTGACTTCTGCTAGCAGCAGCTGTTGCTTCTCAGAGGCCCAGTTTTCTCCTGACACTAGCTCCAAAACAAGTCCATGGTCATTTTGAAGGTGAAGGTTCTAATTAGAGTTGATGACCAATTAGTACTAAAACACAGTGTCTTCTTGCCCACTCTCTTCACCCCCCCCACCCCCCGTCTTCTCACACTCAACAAAGTCCTGCACTGGGAACTCTGTGAAGGATCAGGCAGATGGAGTGAGAGCTGGAGATGACCAAACAGAGCTGGGTGTGTGACAGGAGGATTTGGACCAGTCTAGAAACACAGATGAGGAGACCAGAAGGCTGCCTGCATGGAAGCGGTGGCCAGCAAATAAGAGGCTCTACAGATGCAGGTGCTGTAGCTTTCCTGACCACCATACTGACTACAGCACAATCACCTGTGCGGCTGCTCAGCGATGCAGATAAATGGCTCAATCTGCAGAGACCATGTCACAACAGTCCTTTCTCTGGATGACAAGCTGGAAGCTGGCGACCATGCCTTTTGTCCAGAAGACTTTCTTCATATAGCAAAGTACTCGTGAGCAATATTTTTGAGCCCTTTCAACCATCCAGCTGAATGGCATCCGTTTCCACATCTAGCATAATACCCACACTTGGAGTACCCAAAGAGATGCTAGCCATATTGATGTTACTTGATTTTTAAAAATCACTTAAACAGGTGATGTGCACGGTAAAACTAAAAGAGCAACAGTGCTTAAAACAGTAAATAAGCCTGAGGAAGAAATTCAGATGCAGATGTATCAAACTGGTCACGGCACAGAACATGGTTTAAGATGGACTCCTGTTAGGCAAGTCTATTGATGACAATACAAATACGTGGCAATACTGGAGCACTTTGGGGGGACCAGTAAATACAAACCAGAAACTAATATAAGTGCTTCTGAATGGCCATGAACACAGTGATATTTTAAACTGGTATCTGTTAAAATGTTATATTAAACCATGCTTGGCCCCTAAAAGGAAATGTTTTGGTAGTTCAGTCTACAATGATATCAAACTCTTATTAACATCTGACATACTTTGACTTTTTCCCTTACTATATCACTGCACACTGCAGAATTACACAGGGTACACCCTAGGAACGTTTATACTTTTAGAAATCAAAATAAATGTAGTCTTACTGTGATCTGGTCTTTTTGCTAGCGCCACAGATTAGGGCTTCAGCTTACAGACCAATTTGGATTTTTTTTTTAAATCTTAGTTTCAATTTTTACACGGTATAAAAATCAATGAATTTCTTATATAACTAGGGAAAGTAACTTCCTTCAATCACTACCTTGGCCCAAACAGAGAAAACAAATTCTTCACATGACAAGATTAGTAATATGAAGCCAAAGGAAAAATTTTAAAACTTTAAAAGAGAAAGGATACGGGAGCTGCAGGGGAATTTGGGATGAATCTCAAAAGCGGGGAAAATGACACCTTCGATTAAATTTTTTTTTAAATTTAATCAGGCTGGCCATTAAGATAAACAATAGGCATGTACAGCTGTTTAGGTTTAAAACTAATTAAAATAAAATTTAAAATTCAGTTCCCAAGTCCAACCAGTGGTTACCAATTGGAGAGCAAGTTTTCCTATTACTGCAGAAAGCTGTATTGGACATCAGTGGACTAAAACCCAAAGGCAACCACAACCCTGGAATTACACCTGCACATACTGATTCATTAAACAGGAACCCCCTGAAAGTAGATCTGCTCTTTCCATGCCCTACAGATGGCATGAGTTATTTATTTTCTGGGCCTCTGAACTGGTGTTGCCCAATCTTTTTAAAAAACATACCACTCCACTTCAGGCAATATGTTGGTTTTAATTTTCTGAGGGCCACATTAAGGCACGCTTACCTTATTCTGCACCAGATCTAGTAGGACCTAAGCTGTCTTCTCATACAACTTAACCTTAGAAAAGGTCAATTAAAGTCACCAATGTTGTTGTTTGCTATGGCCACCAACAATGTAGGCACTCTACAATTTAGAAACCTGAACCAGAGCCATTTCCTCTTGCAACAAAATTGTAAACAGAAACCCGTTTTTATTTACCTCAAGACACCTGTACTTTAGTACTATTAACTTCTGAATTCTAAGGGAAAGTAAATTCTTTGACTCTTTGCTGAAACCAGATTCCCTTGCCAGAGTTCTGGCTCTGCAAGGGTGTCGTGGTTCCAAGATAAGGTTGCTTTGGGTTAACTGCTCTGCAGGGGGTGCTAGAGGTGAGGAACATCAAGAACCTCTGTGGTGACTCCTGCTAAGTGCAGGAGAGCTTAGAGCTTTGTGGGGAGGGGGCAGGTTGCAGGAGGGAACACCCACTCTCATTGGTAGTACCCATTTCACTGTCTGATGCACCCCTATAGCTGAGGGAGTGAGCACATGCCTTTGTCAAATTTGTAAATGAGAATGTCTTAGATCAGGGACTCCAAGGAATTCAAGGTTTTAGCTCTCAGGAAGTGGTACAGATTAAGCACCCAACAAAGGAGGGAAGTGCTTTTAAAGAGAATAGGCAAGAGCCAATAGTAAGTCAGAGGATTCCTAACTCCAAATGTGACTATGTTCAAAGGGGCTCACCTATACCCTCACCCACCCCCCCTTCCCCGGACAGAATGACAGTGATTCCAAGCCTTCAAGTTTAAGGTTTTGCCACCATCCTAAGAACCCGAGCACAGGTATTTTCACAATCACACCTCATGGAAGCTGTAACTGAGCTTCAGTAACTGTACCTGGTATGAGACAGATCTACCAAGACAGCAATTCTACCTGTTAATACGGGATTGGAAACTCCTGTTAACATAAATGCCTTCTTTCCCTGCCACATTTGAGACTCATGTTAATTGTATCAACCTCAAAGAGAAAAGTCAAAATTCCTTAATTGGGGGCTCTGATTTCAGCCTGCTACCTGTTGCCTCTAGATGAGGTCAGCACAGGCTGCATAACTATCAAGTGAGGTTAGTCTGATTTTCATGGAAAGGCTCATCCTCACCTGCCTTTTCACTGTCTAGATTGCCAGCAAAAGATTAGCTGGGAAGGCTGTGGTCAGATTACTAAACCTGTTAGCAATTTGTCCTGTAGAAGGAAAAATTTACCAAGCATATTATAGCATTTCACTAGAAGCCAATCACTGGCCACCTGGTAACAAGAAACACAAAATATTTAAGCCTGCATTTGCGGCTCTAGGATATAGTCACATTTTCATAAAATAAATAAAAAAATGCTCACTTCCTTTATTACCACCAGATCTTTCTTTTCCTTTCCACCTTCAGTCTCATCTTTGGGGGGAGCCTATGAAAACTGTTTAGGAGGTCTCCTGCTTACCTGGGAGGTGGTTACAGAGGAGCAGCTAGGCATGCAGGTTTTGGAGTCAACCAGCTGGAATCTTGAATACTTCCCTTTCTGTTTCTTTTGGAAAATAGGGCTAACACTGACATTGGGGAAGATTACTAAAATAATACATGTAAAGGGCCTAATTTACATGTATTAGTTACCCCAAATCACTCAAATGTTAGTGCTTATTATTTTCTAGCTCCAGGGCAGGGACACACTGGTAGAAGCAGAATAGTGTAGTTCAAATGCTGGTTTCAACCCCTCATGGGCCATGGTGGTTTGTAATCAACATTATAAAATTTTTTTTTAAAGATTTATTTATTTATGCATACAAGCTGGAGTACAGGCCAGAGGTGTGGGAAGGCAAGAGGGTTCACCAGAGACAGAGTGGGGAGCATAACAGGCAGATCGACAGTGCAGCACCTAACCGCCGCGCCACCAGGGAGGCCCTGGATTTAAGATTCTACTAGCCTTAGTCAAAGATGGACACTGTTAGTGGAGAATATTGCCTAACTCTGCAATCAGGCAGACCTGAGTTCCTTCACTAAAGCAGATCAAATCACTCCTGTCCTGTGAAACTTATAAATGGCTCACAAAAAATCTAATGCCCCTCCCTAAGAGCATTAGGAGGGGACCTTCTCACTCTACCTCCTTCATTTTACCCCCACCTCCAGCCCCCTTGTGGCAGTCACAACTGGCTCCATTTTCCCTTCTCCAGCAACCACTTCAGGGCCTTGAGAGCACCTCTGATCTCTGCCTGGAAATATTTTACCTCGGTCCTTCATAGTTGGCTCCTCTGGGTCTCCAGTCAAGTATTTCTCTTCAGAGAGGTATTTCTCTTCAAATACCTCTTCAAGTATTTCTCTTCAAAGAATCCCTATCTGATAGTTCTTCCCAGAAGGGTCAGATAGGTTTTTGTCAATTGGCCCACAGTAGGCCTCTTCCAACCAGCATCACCTAGGCATGGAACTTAAGGTCAGTGGAGGCCCAGTGAGTCTAGGGAAGTCTATTACCATTACTTAAACAATGCAGATTATTTAAGAGCAATGAAGAACCCAGAGACTGAGAGAAGCTTATTTGCCCTTATCCTAATTGAAGAACCAATCACTGCTCTTTCCCATTTTATGATCTGGAAGAATGTGGTTGGGGGTGAGAAAGAGCTAAGAGGTATAGATTTATCAATGAATGTGTCTTCCCTATCTGAGAAAACTCATCTTTTACTCTTAAAGGAGAGGGAGGAGATCCACTCTCCTCCTGTACTTCATGTAAAGTCTCCTCTCTTCTTTCTCCTTGATGCTCTAGGTCCTCAAACACAGTACAAACATCTCTAGCCTACTCCATTTTACTTTAGAATTTACAACTAGCAAATTTTCTATACATGTTATTAAATTGATTTCTCTTTTGCTAACCTGCTGATGCTAATTTACAACTAGCAAATTTTCTATACATGTTATTAAATTGATTTCTCTTTTGCTAACCTGCTGATGCTGTTCTGATTACCCTTCCAGCCTGAGAAGAACCCAGAGGCATGGGGGATTTTCCCATGTCCTCACACCCAACACTGTGACTTCTTCGTTTCTACATCCAAAAGACACCACACACACTAGGACGTCTGAGAGTTGTACAAGGTGATCACTCAGTCTTCATGCTCCCTCTCATCCCACAAATATCACAATTATAGACCTTCGAAATGTGTTTTAGTCTCCGGACGATAGTTTCATCATTTGGAAAATAAGGAGAAGAAAACCACACACCAAATGTCCTTTCCAGCTCTTAACTACTATTTCTGTAATTAAACACATCCAGAAATCCTCTTAGTATAGGATCATCCATTTTTCTATCACTTTTCTATAACATTACTTATTCTCCATCACCAGAAAGGTAAGTTTATTTAAATGTATTATCTTGTTACCAAAGTTTACCTTTTATGTATATCATCTTAAGTATATGTTATCAGTAGGTGTTAATTACATCCGCATCTATCAGTAGGACGATATAAACACACTTTCACTTTTTATTAGGGCTTCAGACTTCATTAACAATTTCATTAATTAGACTCACAACAGATCAAGGCCCTTGAAAGCATATCGGGCTGCCCCGTCTAGATCTGCTTTTGGCAGTTGCTCTCTAAACTGGTCTGTTTCTGCCTCTATTGATTTTTGTTTGTTTGTTTCTAGTTGCTCAGCTGAAACTAGAAAGCTTGCAGAAATTGTGTATAAAACGAGTGACCTCTGGGTAAGGGCTTGTGACATTTCAGGGAGTAAAGTGCATGAACTTTGTACTTAGAGCCCTTTTGTTTACTTCCTAGTTCTGCCTCTATTTGAATAGTGCAGCCAGCAGATCATGACCCCAGATATAACTTAACACAGTAATGGTGGCCCTGAGGGCTGAGAGGAGAGGACTTCCATGCTAGCACAGACAGTGCTGGTGAAAGGTGTGCTAAGTTAAACACATACCTTTCATGTAGGTTCTTCTGAGGCTTACAGTTTTCTATACAAAAAAGACTCAAAACAAAACAAAAACCTTACAGTCACTGCCACAACTTCTAACTCTTTAAATACACTTCAGAGAAGTGTTGGCCAGCTTTCACTGGTACTTGGGAGACCTTTATACGTCAAACTGTGTAATCCAGCCCATGGCCCCTGTGAAAAACCCAAACCGAGAAGAGTCACAGCCCAGATTCTTACTAGCTCCCTGAAAGGGTCATGGAGTTTCTGATCATACGCTTTAGCTTTAAGTCTCCTAAATCAGCACCCAGTTCCAAAAGAAGGAAGCTAATTGAATCCAAAGGACTTAAAAAAAAAAAAAAAAGGGACATGGGGGAGAGGGGCTTAAGACAGTGGGTCGGTGGGTTTCTGAATATTTATAACATTTAATTTGGGAGTTTGTAATCAATTGTGTTGTAGAAATGTCTACCAAATTCTGACCATTACAAACACAAAAATCTAAGACTAGAAAGTTTTCCAAAAAGTACACACAACAGAGAGTAGCCATACAAAAAGCCAGGAGACCTCTCCAAGGATACGCCAATCTGGGTAACAAAGATGCATCCAAAATGAAGTTTCTGGCAAGAAGTCAGAGGTTTAGTCATGTTTCCCCATCTCCTTAATGTCTGAGAAACCCAGCCTTGGAGTGGAGATTCAGAGTCATCACTTTCATATACTCAATTCATTATAATCTGTTTCAATAAACAACAAAGAACGTAGTAGCTGTTTTCCTGAGTGTCAACTATCCTTGAATTAAAGGGCTTCAACTCATTATCCACACAGACACTGAAGTGACCCAAACTCACATGCTTTCCCAGATCAATTCTGTTCCTTCCTGAAAATTATAATCAAGATTTCAAGGACCCAATAACTGTGAAAACATGGACTCTGTGCCATTTATTTGGGCCAGAAACTAATTTTTGCTCTTTTCCCAAGTTAACATGTTTGAAATAGACCATTGCCAAAATCTCAGTCCCTGCCTAACTGGCAGATACAATGGCCTCATTTCAGTGCCCATCCTTCCAAATTTCCTAAAGGCCTGCCACCCTTCTTTCCATACCTGGCAGTCCTATCACCCCTCACACTGTTCCTTCTCAGGATCCCACACCACATTCCCATCCCTTACATTGTATGAGGAGCTGCCAATGCGTTCTCTGTTATCCTCTTTTCCACCTTGGTTTCAACTATCATAATCAGCCTGCCCAGCTACCCAGACAGTTCAGATGATGTCCCAGCTCTTGCTCTCACTGTCTATCTACCTGGTATTTCTACTGGATGAACGCTGAGCTCCTTGAATTAAAGGGCTTCAACCCAGAATATCCAACGTAGTTTTCCCAGAAACTATCCCTGAAGGAATTCTTCATTTGATCACCTAAGCTAGGAAACAGGATGGGAGACACAATCATTCAGGTGCTGTTCTCTGATTCCTCCTTCAAAGTATCTCTTTAATATGCACAACTTTTTACCCTTATCTACCCTTAGGCCACCCTGCTCTCTCCTGGAATGAGCTATCTCCTGTAGTTAGGCTCCTTTTCTCTATAAATCCCTCCTATAGCATCTTTTATATTTCTAACCGAAGGGCTGTGGAAGAAATCTCCTTGTATCAGGACTTAGTGACACCATGTCTTCTTATGTGGCCTTATTGTAAGGGACCTTCAATAGCCAGAGTCCAATTCACCTTTCTAACCTCAACCCCAATGGCCATTCCCTGTTCCCCACTCTGACCTGTCACAGCAGTACTCCCTGAATACCAGGCACCATCATAATCTCATGTTTGCACATGCCCTCACCTTGCCTTCTCAAGCCCCCTTTGAGATCCTAACAGAAGGTCCCTAGCCCCCCACTGACGAGACCCCCAGGATCTCTAGGTATAGCGCCAACTCCTCTCCTTTCTTGCTTGGCTATCCTGCCCACACCCCCGCCATTGCTGCAGCTCAAAGGCAGTGTGCTTTTCTCAGTTTCTCTCTTCAACCCACGTAACTTAGCACAGGAGTGCTCAACATATAGAAAGTATTCAAGAAACACCTCTTAAAGTCATCTTTCATGGAAACAAAGCCTTTGGTATTTTGCCACACATTAAGTAAATTCAAAGTAAAGTCTCAAAATTTCTGAAGAAGTACTTTCTAATGACATCTTGTTTTCTACAGTAAACTTATGAGACTCAAATAGGTTTACTTAGGAACGTAGAGGAAAAAAAACTTCTGGAAACCTACCGGTTATGACTTTATAATTAGATTGTTTTTCATTAGCAAGTATGTTACCTCGGAAAAATGTTTAAATCCAAATGGTGACAGGGCAAGGAAACAGATTCTACCATTTCTTGTATGCATTTCCAAATGCTCCTAAGTTGTATAAAGTTTTAAGCATTCTGAAACAATTCAACGGTTAAAGATACCATTTCAAGTTTATTTGTGAGCATGCGATTCAAAACTGAAAGGATTTTTTGTTGTTTGATTAGTCTTACAGATGAGGAAATTGTGGTCTGAAGAATATATGTTCTGTATCTAAGATCACTCAACCATTTGCAGGAAGACTCAGGACTTGGCCTCCCTTCCTCACCTTAAAGTCCATTTATAAAATGTAAGCAAACTTTCAAAATTATTGTCTTATCATATAGTGATAGAAAAGAACAGTAACACTAAGTGATAAACATTATAAATAAAGACAAAGAAAATCCTAGAGGATTTGCTGGAAGTATCTTAAAACCAAGAGTAGTCAGCCTTTGGACAAAGTTTACAAATAAAGGAAAACAGGGCTAAAGAATAACTAGGAAACAACGGTTTTCAAGACACTGGTCATCAGATAACAAAGGCAGTGGTCCCTGAGATGGGGGAAAATTTTAAGTGAACCCTACAACTGCCCCATCCGACCAATGAAGAGATTCTATGGTCTTGGGCACTGAGATGAAGTTAGACCTGTAGAACTCCTTGAAGAAATGGAATTCAAAGTCTGAGGAAACCAAGTCATAGGTTTATAGGACCAAGTATCAAAGGAAAGAGAGCTGCAGAGGGAACCCTTGACTTGGAATCCCTTAAGGATGGGCAACAAGTACCCAAAGCCCGGACAAGGTGTACTTTCACCAGCTGGAATGGAATAATTCATAATTCGGGGGCAATGGGGAGAGCACTTATGAAGGCCTCAGTGGAAGGGAATAATTAGCTCTGAACTGATCTCCCTAATCGCAAAAAGCAAGATTTGAAAGGATCATACCATCTCCATAACCATATTCCAAAATATTTATAGGAATATACAAATACCAAGTGCCCAAGAAGGTGAAATTCATAAAGCCTGGCAGCCAGTTAAAGATCACCAGGTATGCAAAGAAATGACTTGAAATGACAAAGACAGAATTAGCAAAAACATTAAAACAGTTATTAAAACTGTACTTGGTGTGTTCAAAGATGAATTTAAGATTATAATACATAAAAATATACAAAATCAATTTTATTTCAATGTAATAGCAATCTAGAAATCGAAGTTTATAAACTGATATACCATTAGCAATAGAAAAATATGAAAAGAACAATAAGTCTGACAGAAGATGTGACAGGCAGAAATAGTTATGTTCATTACTTTGATTGTGGTGATGGTTTCATAAAGATATACCTAGAGAGCAAAACTTATCAAACTATTTTAAATATTTATGTTTATTGCATGTCAACTTCATCTCAATAAAATTTTTAAAAACATTAGCGGCAACTTGGTTAAATCATGACTATAAGAACAGGATTTTTTTTTTGTTCTCACTAGGATAAAGTCATCCATTAACACCAGAAGTATCAGTAATACCCCATGTAAAGTTTTCTAACTTTTAAGAAATACACGCAGATCCTTACGTACCTAAAAATGTTCAGAAACAAATTCTGATGTTATAGGCTCAATTAGTATTCTGACATCTTTTCTTGAGTTATAGAGACTAAACTTTACCTCCGTTTATACTTCCAAATGAAGTAATGCACAGAATACTAGAAGGCACATTTGCTAGCATCACATCTGGACGAAGTGGTATTACTAGAACTGTAAGTCTACGTATTTCTTTACACAAAGGCATTCAACAGTGATGTGGACAGCTATGTAACTGGTTCATAAGACCAGAAACAATTTTTTAGAGAAGCCACCCGTACAAAAGTAATAAATCTCTTCCATTCTATTTTCTACAAGCTTTTAAAGTACAGAAAGCCTCTACTTATCCACAATTGCATAAAGACTTCTAATGTACTTGGTCACTGCACTTCCAACACCAAAGTACATGTAACCTTCACACATTAATGTTATATCTCACCTTCCCACTTTTATTACACTGCTCTTTTGCCCAGGATGTCTTCCCTTCTTTTTTCTAATTAACAGCCACACATTCTCTAAGGCACTTCTCAGGGGTGCCTGCGGAATAAGAATCACCCTAAGTGCTGTTTCTCTTTTGCATTCATATACAGAATGTCTCATTCCACAATGACCATGGCTATTTAAAAACAGATGGAATATTTTAAAATTTCCAAGTAGACATTTTAAACTACCACGTATGAGTCTTCTACTTAAAAGATACTTAAGTACTTATGTGTAAACTATTTCACCAACATCTCATTTAATCTTAATAACCCTACAAGGAAGGTAATATTGTTCCTACTTCATAGAGGACAGACCTGAGCTTCTGTGAGATTAAGCCATTTGTCCCAAGTTACACAGAACCTTTAACTAGATTTGAAGCACTATGCTTTTGTCCATTCTAGATTTAGAGCTCAGATTCTATTATTTTTGTTATAGGATCATAATTCTGTCCATTAGAAAGCCATGCATTTTCTAAATGATCATTTCAGCATCCTTAACTTACACAAGCAAATGTGTTGTTTAAACTCAATGGATGATATACCAGCCCTTAATAATTCCCATTTTGGTTTTATACATAAGAACACAGTCATATATTTAAAACATTTCCCCCTCAAAGGTCACATGGACTTTTCTGCTAACTAGAGGCCAAATTACTTTCTTGGCTTTGAGAGCCACTATACTGAATGTTAAAAAAAATTAGAAAAGTATATGTTTGCTTTTAAATGTTATTTTCTGACAAGTCTACAACATGTAAAATTTGAACTCTGCAAAAGGAAATTTTATAAAATCTCATGCATTGCAAATAATCCAAAATCTGGTATAATGTGCTCAAGAAATGAACCTGGAGTCAGAGAGATTTCACATCTGACAGCATCTCTGGCACTAAGCAAGTGAAAAAGTTTGGCAGGTCATTACAACTAGAATAATTAGGGGAAAAAAATACAAGAGTAGTATTTATCATTACATTTTATTTTCTAGGTTTGTCTTTAAATATATACACACCCCAAGTTATAAAGAAAACCTACACCTGAAAAGTTGTGTGTGAGCTGTTAAGTATTTACTTGTTTGCATACATAGAATGCATATCAGCCAAAAGAGCACCCAGAAATATCCATCTTACCACATCCCCTCCCCTCTATCCTCAGGCAAATGAAGTATTTTCCTGGTACCCAGGAGAGTTACAACTTTTATTTCTCCGAGACAATGTAATAAATGGTGGCTAAGGTCAGGACCTGCACCCTAAAGGTGAATCATGAATGTGTAAGCTAAGGTTCCTTTTGAGCTCCAAAGAGCAGGTACACTCATTATTATACAGCCCATTTTAACCACAGCAATTGGTGGCAGCCTTTTCTGGCAGTCTAAAGAGTAACTTCAGGGGAATTTCAAAGATTAACAGCCTGTTTGAAATATATATATTATTTAAAAATCAATTCAAACGGTAATTCAAACTATAAAAGCTAGACGGTGTCAGAGAAAAAGAGTCCAACCCTTTCATTTCCAAATGAGGAAATTGAGGCTCACAGTCACACAGGTAACCTGGCATACCTTGGAATGTGCGGAATCCCAAATCTAGGTTTCTTTCTACCCTAGGAACAACACTGAACATTTCTTTTCCCAGTGATATCTATGGCCATGGTTTAAGGGCTCACTTTTTTTCTTTTTAAATCCAAGTCTATGATCCTGTAAGTACACCCCCTAAACTTCCCACAAACAGTAGCATTTTGGTGTTATGCCAATGTAGTTCAAGGTATCACATCCAAAACATCACTTTCTCTCCAGCAAAGTCATCCTTCATCTCTAGCACCACACCACCCACCACACCCTTCTCTATGTTTATCTGCCCAGTCTGTTTCTACCTACAAACAAGCTTACTTGCTTCCTGACGCTATCATAGACTTCTGTTCACTGGGTATGCTAAGTGAGTTCCTACTGTGTACAAGGGTTCATGCTACTACTGGAGCAGTTAATTTCCCTCCTGCTCTTTTTCAAAGGCTTACCTCAGAAAGAAAGACTTTCATGATAAATTTGAGACTCTGGTTTTTAAACTCCGTTAACTCTGAACCACAGTTATGAAATTATTTATATGCTACATACATGCTTTCTCACAGATATCCTCAAATAACTCAGAAGTTTGACATAATATCCTTACTATGCATAAATTTATATTCCTCATCCTATTCCATTTTTTAAAACGTCTGGAGAGAAAAATTCTAGCAGACAGGTCATGAAATACATACAATATACACAAAAAAGTCAGATGCTGTAAAAAACAATGAACTTTCGACTTCAAAAACCTTCTAAATTTCTCAACCCACTAATGGATTGGCCTGAAGGTGGGAAAATGCTTTATAACATAAATGAATGCTTATTTTCACATGATGCTAGAGAAATTAAGCCAGCAACAAATACTTAGGTGTGAGAATCTGCTCTCCCCCCTGAAATGTCATACCTCCGCTATAAGGGATGAACAGATGAGATGTAGAGTACCACAATGAAGAGTTAACACCTGCATCCCACAGATCAAGGATGAGAGAATCCAGAGGGGCATTAAGGTTTTACTGAAGTGTCATTACACCAATGGAAAGCAGAGGCATTGGGAGGGAGAGAAAAAGGGAGAGAAAAAGAGAGAGAGTGAGTGTGTGTGAGTGTGTGTAAAATCATGAGACATGACTGAAGCAGAATTTTAAATAATAAATGAGCAGGTTACTTTTTTACATTTAAGGTAACTTCTCTAACTTTGTGGTTTTTATTAAAGAGTAAACTCACCACTTCAAAGGATACTGGTTTGTTAGTTGGGGAGGGTGGAGCAAAAGAAGGTGTTAGGAGGGAAAAAAATATCCTTGGGATAGAAGACAGACGATACACTATACAGAAATGAATATATAAAATGTCAGACGCTGCAAAGCAGTGAACTTCACACTAAAACAGAAGAATTATCACCATATACTGTAACCCTTTTCTGTACAAAAGATGACAAGTCACTTATAGTAGAAATGGTAATTGCCAGTCATTCTACTTTTCTAATTTTAAACAGGACAATTCCTTCAGCTGTATGAGGCAGAATTACCTGACAATCATAGAAATACTAACTTTTGGAATGGACAGATTTTGTGTTGGCGCAGCAGCACCTGGCCACCGAGGCCAGGCAGTGAAAAGGACCAGCAGATAAACAAAATTATTTACGCCTGAAGCAAGTCATGGAGGTCAAAGGGGAAACAGGACTTTCCAAGAAGTCACTTAACTAGTCGAACCATATATACCTTTGATTTTTAAAAATGGGAAGGGAAGGCACAAAAAACTTTGACGGAAGATTTTTAATAGAACACGAATCAGTGCTTTCCAGATCACTGCAGTATCAATGGTTCGCCGGTGATAAAGAGAACCCATTACCACTTTACCTTTAAGCAGAACACATGTTGAAGCACTGATTTGTAAAGTTTGGGCACTGGATCCAGGCCATGGAAAGTCACTAACAAATCCTAATATTGAATTTGTAAGTGTTCCCATTTGGAAGTAAACTGGACTAGGAAGCTTCCTCCCCTCGAGGAAAACACAGCCATAATCTGTTTCAAACTATATCTTTAAAGAGTTGTTGGTGGGAGGCTGATGGGAAGAAGCTGGAGGCTTAGAAGATACCCGAAATGAGGCAGAAGCGAACAACCTTAACACCTGATTCCCAGTAGCAGTGGGCCTTCCAGGGCAACTTCCTCCCTTTCATATTCATCGCAGGCTGATTTTAAGGAACAGAGGATGCCGATTCGCGGCAGGCAGACTGAAAACTCGCCGAGTCACAAATGTCACACTTTTTCATACTCACGCCCTCCCATGCCCAGTCTACATTTGTTGAATGAAAGGAAAACCCGAATGAATGAACGGAGAGAGAAGTCTGGCCAGAAGGCTCAGGGCTGGGTCCCTCGCCCCGCTGCCCCGGACGCACGCCGGCAGGGGCAGGGAAGGCGCAAGGGGCGGGGAGGCGCCCGGGGACCCTCGGGGCGCAGTGCAGAACGTGAACAGCGATGGGGTCTCGGGGCCGGGAGCGAGGGTCCCGCCGCGCCGAACAAAGGCGGCGCGGGGCGGCCTGACCAGGCGCCCAGGGGGGTAGAGGCCGCAGGCGCTCACCTCATCGCCCCACTTGAGCACGTCCTTATGCCGGTCCTTGACGGCGTGGTAGATGTGCAGGAACTGCAGGATCCCGTGCCGCCGCACGTGGTCGGCGTGGCGCTTGGTTTCCTCCCAGCTCAGCGGCGAGCCCTGGGACAGCAGCCCCATGGCCGCCCCCTCCTCCTTCTCCGGCTGCCGGCGCCGCTAGCTCCGAGTGTTGGGCGCGAGCGGGACACTCAGCTGCCCGCAGAAGGCGGCGGAGGCGGCAGCCGCTCCGCCCCGGGGGGGGCGCTCTCGGGTCACCGCCGGTAGAGCGACGGTCCCGTCCGCTCGGGGTCCCCGGTGCGGGGTCCTCGCCACAGGGAAACCGACCTACGGGTCGGGCGCACCGCGCAGACACAGAGGCAGAGGACAGAGGGGAGGCTAAGCGGCTGTCGGCCCGGTGGCCTTGCCTCTGGCCCGCGCCGGCTTCCGCCCCACTCCTGCTCCGAGGCAACGGCGACGGACCCCACAGCCGAGTTTTGGAGGCGGCGGGTCCCGCTTCTCTTTGCCGGTGTCGTGCACTGGCTTCTTCCTACTTGTGACCAAGAGCTGCGCGGCCACGGAGCATGCCCAGTCCTCCAGTCCGCTCACTCGCCGCTCCGGGGCAGGAGCCGTCGCTCCGGGTTTTATAGGCTACGTGCGAAGGCGGGGAAAGGAGGCGGTGCAGAGAGGAGGCGTGGCCGAGGCCTGAAAAACTTAACGGGGCTGTGGAGAAGGCGTGCGCAGGCGTGGTTAGGGCGGAATGAAGGGGGCGGAGCTCACGGCAGGGGGTGGGGGTGATGGGGAGAGGGCCAGCTGCCTCATTTGAGTAAATGAGTTATGTAAATATTCAATTCCCAAATCCAAAAAGACAAATTTGTTTTGTTGGAGAAGAAATTTGTTTATTTGAATTAATGAAGAACCTATCGGATTTTTTTTCAGTGAAAAGGGCCGTACTTATAAAAATAGGACAAAATAGATTTGAGCAGGTGTGAACTTAGTCCCTTATAGCATATGTAGTGTTGTAAACTAATGATAGTTCAATAAAAAATAAATAAAAAGAAAGTAGATCTCAAAAACAAACAAAAAACAAAAAAACAAAAACAATAAACCAAAAATCACCAGGGTGAGAGCAGCAGGGTATGGTAAGAAAAATATAAACTTGGGAATCAGTTCAATTTTACTCATGTTCAATTTTACTCTCAGTCACTCATTGACTGAGAGCTTGGGCCAGTTATTTTCATGCTTGCATAGAGTTAGATTATTTTTTATGGACATGTAAGTATAGGCACAATGTAGATGTACGTAGAGTTAATGATCAATAAATAAACTATTATTAGGAATTAATTTGTCTACAAGTTTTTAGACAGTTGTACATAAGTATTTTTGTATTCTTTATCTGATGATAATTTTTTTTGTTTCTACAGGCAACAATCATTGCAATAAAAGCAAATGCACCAGCCATTTGTCAACATCCCCAGATGATTTGAAAGAATCATTTCTAAGTTTATCCTCCATATAAACCTAAGATTCATCCATTAAATGATCAAAACAATGCATGTAAACTTGCCAGGGACATAGATGATATTAGAAGCAGCTGGGGTTGTTGACCCTATCCTGGCAAGAAGGGGAAGGATAAAGGTACATTTCCCCTAAGTAATTGTTCAATAAATGCTATGTGTTAACAGAGCAATGACAGATTGTGGGGAGGTGACAGCAACTAGGTCATACATGTATTGAGCTCAGAATGTGTGTACTTATTGTACCAATTTCCCTCACACTACAAAATTAGCATTTAGTAGTATGCGACAACTGCTGTGTATATGTGACAGTAGGAATCTCTTCTCCCAGATACTCCCTATTGGACGATTTATCTCAGCGCTTAGGGACATGGCCACCCAGGATCTAGCAGTGCTTTCTGCAGGGGGATGTGTTTATGGTGGGGTATTGTAAGTTCAAATGTTTCAATCTTTAGCTCACAGGATAAAAACCAAATCTAATTTGTCAACTACTGTTTCAACAACCATAGCTACTGGTTCAACTCTCCTGTGTACCTTTCCTACTAATCTCACCGGATCTGTATGGACCTGGTTCTCTGGAGTTTCTTTTACTTGGTATTCTCCACCTGACACATTCCTATTTATCCTTTTACCAGTAACCACCCCCCACCCCCCGCCCTGTATTTTGGTTGCATTTGTACATGCCTGTTCATATATTATGATAGAGTCATTAAAAAACAAAGCAACAAAACCCTTCACACTGGATAGTGATTTTCTCTGAGATAGAAATGATTTCTGTCTTTTGTGTCTTTAATTCTGGAAAAGTCCTTTGTATAAATGTTAGCTTCCTGTGGAAGGTATATTATGAAGTGGGGAAAACAGTGTTGGTCATTGTTTTCACACGCAGGTGAGGGATACAGAGGACCATTTTGTTAATCTTATCTCACACTTGCAACCACTTGCATTGTTTTACACAATCACCATCAGCCAGGGGTGGCTACTGAGCATTTGAGTAAATGTGGCTAATTTGACTGACAAACTGAATTTCGGTTTTATTTTAATTCACTTAAACACAAATTTAAAAATTGATATTCCACTCGGTCATTGGACAACTTTCAAATAAATTCAGAAAAGGTTGGGAATTTTTTCAGTTATTAATTTCATGAAATCTAAATACAGAATAAGTACATCCAATGAAAATTTAGTGACTTAGGAGATGCGTTGTGTGTGACACACACATCAGATTCAAAAACAGTACAAAAAAAATCTCAGTAACTTTATATTGATTACATGTCGATATAACAGTATTTTGGATAGGTTAAGGTACTTTGTAGAACTTAAGTTTTAATTTACCTTTTTGGCTTCCTTTTTGGTGTATAGGTGGCTAATGGAAAATTTAAGATTACATCTCTGACTCTCATTCTACTTAATTGAAGCAATGAAGGTGGAGATCTTTCCATTTCATAAAGCCCAAAGTTCCCTCATACATTTGCATTTCCTCACAATACCAACTTAGCTGGTCTTCTTGGGAGTGTTAATTTTAATGAGGAAACACGGACATGAGTAGTTCAATAAGAGAGTCTAGGGAAACTTCTATGCGAAATTGAATGTAGTGACAGTTAATACCGCAATCTAAATCACTCGGCTCCAGATTTCGGTTACACTTATAGAATGGGCCCTCTGTCACCCTACTCCCGAATTCCGAATTAGCACAAAAGTCCCTGGAGTCTGGACAATCCCAAATTGGGTGCAGCGTGGTGGCACCACCTGGGAAATAAGTCAAATTAAAACCATGGCTCCACAGATCCTTCAACAATTGTTATTCCCAGGGGGGGAGGGGGAAATCGACCACCGGTCAGAGAAATCGTACTGAACAACCATCATTTCCTTCATGCGACTGTACATTTTAAGTACGGTCAATTTCATTCTGTAGGCGGTACCCAGGAATGGATTTCAACTTCCGGGAGTGGTTTTTTTCAGCGGACAGCCCCGTATACACCTTTTGGGGTTTCATCGATAGCTAAAGGGAAAAAGAAAGCTCTCACTATCTTGCAGCACCAATTCTTCCCGAGGCCTTGCTTACGGCCGGATTCCCAATCTTACTGAGATTAAGAACACTCGGCCGAAACCCACCCCCTTACAGTGGCGGTCGGAGCACGGCCAGCTGCCCTACCAGCACCCGGGATAATCCACAAGCCCCGCCTCCAGGGTTGCCTGGAAAACACGAACATGGAAATCCAGCGGCCGGGATTCCGCGCAACCGCGCGGCGGAGCTGAGCATGCTCCGAGGGTCGGTCGCAGAAGGAAGCGGCGCGGGCCGCGGGCGCTGCACGCCGCGCCGTTGTTGTGATACAGCCCCCGCCACGTGATTGCGCCGGGCCCGCCCCCCTAGCGCGCGGTGCCCCTCCCCGTGACTCAGCACTTTGTGTAGACCGGGACCGGCGGGCAGCCCTAGGGTGAATGCACTGGGGCAAAGTCTTCAACTGCCACGCGTGACCCTGGAAGCCCTGGAAGAATCGCTGGTTTTTGGACCTTCCAGCAAGAACGAGAAAGTATTTCATTTCCTTGTGATCATGCCGTTCTCCTTTTCCTTGAGTCATTAGCTCCGCTGAGAGCTGGGAGCAGGGATCAAAGGAGGGAAGCCGAGAGCTGTGCTTAGGTATCTGTGAGGAAGGAACTTGTAGATTCGAGCCACTTGCGGCCACCCACCCCAGCCTTTATTGTCCTTTGTGGCCTGAGCATCCCCTAGGTGATCTCTCAGTGGTCTCAAGACTTAACCTGGCGCATCTGCTTTGAAACTAGCACTTTGATCTGGAATCCATAGAACAGTGCCTGGTTATTGCCACATATTTACAGATGAGACAACTGGGATCCAGTCATAGTACATAACAGGTAGTGGCTAAACGGGGATTTGAATTCCACGGTGATTTCAAAAACTGTGCACTTTATACACCTCACTCACCAGGTGAAGCTGAGGGCCTCCTTCCTTGATACTCTTCCTGAATCTTGACACCACCTCCTCCTTTGCCCTGCTCCCCGGCCTCCCGAGATCTCTGCTCTACCTTTGAGGTGCATAAAATAATCTTTTATTTAAACTGTAGTAACACAGCTATTTCTTAACTTCAGTGGGCAAGGGATAAAATACAAACATTGTAAAATAGCTTTTTCTCTCCACAGTTGCATTATACTTGAAAACTGATTTAGTCATGTTGACCAGGGTCTTAGGATAGAATAGCAGTAGCCAAAAGCCTGGGGTTCCTACCCAAGCCCAAAGAGTAATCTGTTGGGTCAATGGAGGCAAAGTTGTGTTTATCCTCAGGGACCCCTTCATCTTCACCTGTTCAAATGAGTCCAACCTATACATTCTCTGATGCCAATGCTAGTAAAATGGTTGTATAAACCTATATAAATAGGTAACTAGAGGTAAACCCAAATTACTAGAAATTGAGTATAGTCAGGAATCACAGGGGAATTATAATTTGGGAAACCTATACAGTAGCGAAATATAGGTGAGTCACTTGAAGAGTTTGGAGGGTTCCGTATTTATGGGCAAGGAATACAAGGAGGGGAGGCCCAACTAGAGTCCAAGCAGTAAGTTTATTGGCTTGAAATGGGAAGAGATTCTTGTCTGAGGTTCAGATGTCAGGAGATAACATTTCCTCTTCTGTAAATCAGGTGTTTGGGGAAAATCAGTCTCAGTTCTTAAGTTTAGTTGTTCTGAGGGCACATGCATGAAATTGTTTATTTCATATCCTCTGGTTCCATTTTTTTAAGATTAATTTTTTTGCATGCAAGAACTGGGGTGTAGGCCAGAGGTGCGGAGGTGAGAGGATTCAACAGAGACAGAGTGGTGAGCAGAACAGGTGGATCTACTGAGATACACTGCTTAGGGGAGCAGCTTGGGAGACAGGAGAGTTCTGCTGCGCCATGTACGTTAGCTCCCTGGCCTGGGATCCAACTCATGCCTCAGTGGCCGGCGATAGCTTCATAGCGCTGAGACTTTTAACTGCTGTGTCACCAGGGAGGCCCACCTCTAGTTCCATTTTGTATTGAAATCCTTTCACAGTTGAAAAAGTCCAAATCATTTGTGTTGTGCGTTTTAAAAACATGCTGCTACGGTGTGATGTGCTATTGTCATTTTAAATTAAAAAAAATAACATTTAAAATTTTAAAGTCAATTTTTTAGTTCATGAATTTACAAATATAAACATGCTCATTTTTATGTAGTTACAAAAGATCTGATCAGTGAAAGGAAGGTCTTTATTAAGATAGAAAAACTTGAGTGTGTAAGGAAGCTGTGTAGAAGTCAAAAGGGGGTAAGATTATAGGTGTGAGAGTGAGAAGTGAGAAAGGATGCCTTAGAAGTAACATCTCTCAGGAAACATGACTCGATGGGGTCTAGAACATGCGTGAAATGGTGAGCGTTTTCCCTAAGAGTGTCATTGTCTTCCTGTGAGATCCTAGGGAAGATGCGAGGACCTATGTATTGGGACAGAAAAAGTGACCCCTGGGTCAGTTTTCCTCATGGTCACTTACTGGAGTACAGTTAAAGAAACACACAAAATAGTACAGAAAGAACATAGAGTGATGTCGCTCGAGCCATCTTCAGTACGTGGCTAATCTTGTTGCAGGTATATACCCCTTCCAATACTTTAAAGCAAATCCCACTGGAGTATGATCTCAGGTAGTTAGTGAAGTGAGGGCTGAGGAAAGAAAAATGAATGTAAAAGACGATTTGAGTCATTGGTATAAGGAGTGATGATCTAGGAAGATGGGGAGGTATGAGCAATAGGCTAATCTGTTCCTGGAAATCAGTTTCCTTCATCTTGAAATTTGAGATGGTCATTTTTATTTCAACATCTGTAGCTATTTGTTCTAAATGATGGGGCCTTGTATTTAAAAACAAAACAAATTAAAAACTGTACTTGCCACATGTAGTATAAAGTGTTTCACAGTGGCTGGCATGGATGATTATTGTTGTCAGAGAAGGCCCACTGGCAAAAGGTGAGATCTTTAAGGCATGTATTTACCTTCTTAAAGAACCTAATTGATTCTCTACCCATTTCCTCCCATTGCACTTATCTCAGTTCTCGTAAGTATATGTAATCTTTCTTCTAGATTAGATAACAACAAATGATTGAACTTTGGAATGCAGTAACCCATCATCTGTGGAAGATATTCTATGAAAAGGTGCTAACCATAATTACATCTATGTTGAAAGGCACCTGTACTAGATATTGAGCAATTTTGCTTGTATTAGAGCAAATTCCTAAAAGAAAAAAAAGTAGTTTTAAAGGTATTTTTCCACACACAATACTCACTGCCACTTATTTAATACTTAGGCTAAAATGTAATAGGTACTTTTTGGGGAAAAAAATCAACTCCTCTAAAAACAACTTATCCTACAGTGCACAGGACAATCCCTCACAGAGTTCTCCATTTAAAAATGTCAACAGCCCGAAGACTGACAAATCTTGGTCTACAATCCCAGGATTAACTTGTATGTATTTGCAAGGGTTTCTAAGGTCATTACAGTGATTAGTTAAGCACTGACTATATAGAATGATTACTGTCATTTAAAAAAATATTTATTTATGCATACAAGAGCTGGGGTGTAGGCCACAGGAGTGGGGGGGGCGGTGAGAGGATTCACCGGAGACAGATTGGGGAGCAGAACAGGTGGATCTACTGAGATACACTGCTGAGGGGAGCAGTGGGCGAGACAGGAGAGGTCTGCTGCGCCATGTAGGTTAGCTCCCTGGCCCGAGATTGAACTTGTGCTGCAGTGGCTGCTGATAGCTTCATAGTGCTGACACTTAAGCCCTTGTGCCACCAGGGAGGCCCATCACTGTCATTTCATCTTCAGTTCCCATATACACAATACACACAGCCATCTAGTGTATCACTAGTCTCTAGTGTACTGGCGAAGCTCATGATAGGAAGCATTTAGGGACCTTTGTTTAGCCTGTTTCTATTTTCCTCATGGTCACTTACTGATCCTGCGTGGTCTGCTCTCTGTAGTGTCTTATTTCCTGTTCATGTGAGACTAGTAGTTAGGTTATCAACTTTAATATTAAAATCAGAATTCTTAATCTTAATTGTTTACATTTCTTAAAAATCCAGTTATAAAGAATGAAAACTTACTAGGTCTTGCAGAAGCTCCATTACTATGGGACAGAGACTATGGAGCCTTAGAAAATGCCTTGGTTGACTCCAGTATTGGAACTGAGTTAGCATCCCTACTCTGCCTCTTCTAGCCCTTTAACTTTGGATTGTGCTTCAGTTTCGTCATCTGTGTGGTGTGGGGAAGTGAGACTTTGCTGAGTGTTTGTAAAGATTGAAAAGAACATGTAGGCCATCTGGTACATCTTGGGAGTTCATTATATGGTAATTATTTTGCATCCATAAAGGCAAGGTAGGAAACTCTGGAGGCTCAACATCTACTGCACTCAAATTCAAGTGAGCTTCAAACCACCAGCCATGGTTGCCTCTACTACTACGATGCTAAAAAGTGGTAGATTTCCCAAGACATACACTTCTCGGACTTACAAGCCCGGCACCTGTAAACACCAGGGTTAACAGTTCTTTCCTGGCCACTAAAAGCTGCCTCACTAGCACTTTAATTTTTAAGGTTTTGTGTCTGCTGTCAGTGCTCTTTCTGCAAAGGCCCCTCATGCAGATCTTCACTGCTCCTCTAGCTTCATCCTCCCCAAACAGCAACCTGGACAAAGAAAAAAAGAACTTGCTTGTGAACAGCAGTTCCAAGGTCTTGGGAAGGGGTGCTGTGGAACTATGTGTCAAGGGGGTCCATAAGGCAGGTGGGTCCATGAGTTCACCAAAAAGAGAGTTGCCAGGAAGCACCATTTGGTGTGGGCAGCGCTGCTGTGGCCCAGCCCAATCATCGCCTTTCAGAGGTGTGGTCAGCTTAGGAGATGGACCAGCTAAGTAGGTTGCTCTGTTCTTGATCTAGAGAAGGAAGAAGAACTAAGGAATCATTCAACATCTATTATGATGAGGAAGGTTCACAATTATTCCTCCCTACAAACCATATAAGGCACAGTTTCCCTAAAAAGTATGCCCCAGAATACTTTCGTACCTTGAGTGGTAAAGGAGTGTTAAAATGTCCATTCCTGTGAGCCCTTGAGAAGGGAAAGCAGGACCTTATTTGGGTGAGAGCCCTCTATTCTGGCCACATCTCTCTGTAGGCAGCAGCCTCCTTTATGGTAAACATATTCTTATTTCATGGTACATAATGCTATGAGAAAGGTTGGAAAGACTTTTTAAGGTATACCACATTATACAGAGGTATTAATAAGGTATTACCCCATTTTACAGAGAAGGAAGCTGAGGCTCACAGATTAGGAAGCATAGTCAAGGCCACACTTGTAAACTGCAAGTAAACTACAGAATCAGGATTTGATTCCAGATCCATTGTCTTCAAAGTCCAAGTTCTCATTCCACTTTTCTTACAGTGCTAAATACAAAACAGAACCATATGCACATAAATACCTAATTTTTTAAAGAGGCCCTTATAGTCTACAGAGTGATTTGACAGGAGGCGGGGGCTTTATGGGGAAAGGGAACAAGCATTCCCCACATACCTGCACTACATCTGTGCTTTACATCAACAGTCTTTTATAAATTTCCTAACAGTTTTAACTGGTATCAGTAAACTTGTAGTAAATAGCCTTGGTATATTTTACAAATTTCATTCACTCTTTTATAATTTTCTCTCTTTACCTCACTATGAACTAGAACTAAGAACTAGACTCAAAGAATGAGCCCATAATAACCATTTGTGTATGATGGTGTAACTTTCACATATTTTACCTCTTTTGATTCTTGTAACGCATGTGGGAAGTAGGGCAGTTTCATAGGGAAGAAAACTAAGGCTGAGTGCTTACTTGACTTGCACCCAATCATACAGCTAACATGAGGCCACGCTGGGATTAGAACCCATCACATTTGCCCCAACCCTGCCGGCACTTGGCAGTGAACAGTGAGTAGTGAGTAGATTATCATAAACCCAATTCAAGATTTGAAGTTGAGCAGAGAGTGTTTTCCCTGTGCTTTTTTGGAAAGCTGTCCTCAGCAACTGTCTCTTAACTCAATTGAGAGGAAAGCTGGCCTAGGAAGTGACTTTCTTCTCTGGCTAGAGGAGCTGCTGGCTTGGAGCAGGTGGTGAGGTCAGTGTCCTTCCTCTTCGGGGTGGTTGCTGGCCTGCCGGGGTTCACCCCATCTTTTCCTCACAGTGGTCTTAATATATAAATAACCTTAGTATATAAGCAGAATGGAATGGCATATAGTATGCAATAGGCTGCCTCAATATATATGCCCTGTTTTCCCAACTGGATTATATAATCTTGTAGAATTTTAATACAACTTCATTTAGAGATGAGAAAACTGGGCTAGAGAAAAGTGAATGATAGACTCTGCACTTAAACCCCAATCTTGTGATTGCACACTCAGAACCCTCCTTACCTCCTGTCCCAGCCCTAATGGTTTAATTTCATTCAGTGGAAACTTTCTTAATAAGAGAGTCATCTTTATGGGTCAAAGGCTATAAAACTGTTGAACTTTATGCTATTTTTAGTTTTTTTATATGTATTTCTATTTTTTCCGTGTACCCTTTGATTTTCTTGTCTATAATTTTTGGGTTTTAGAATAATATCTATGTCATGTGCTGACAGAGGAAGATATAGAGAAAGACCAAAAGGCAGATCAGAAGTTGAATCACCTAAAATGATAACAGAAAACTATTTCACAACTGAAAAAAAGAAAGTTGCATCACCTGTCACTTGAGGTATAGGCTTGAACATTGAGAATACTGTGGGAATTAGTATAGCTGGAAGACCCGCAAGAGATGATTTCTAGTTAAAGAAAAATCTTCATTAAGTATAATTCTTACAGTAAATCCATGGATGCAAAATTGGCTACTCTTTTTAAGTGTTATTTAGTATTACTAATACAAAATTATTTAGTAGTAGTTTTATTTAGTATCATTTTCAACATGAAAATGAAAATTCTCTGTCCAGAGTTTCCTTTCTAGCACACAACAAAGTCTTCTTTTTGGTCCAGGAAAAACTAATGTGACTTTTGTGAGCGAGCATAAACAGTCTCCATGCACAGGGAACTGACCACTTCACACTGCCCTCAGTAAGGTCGGGCATAGTCCTGTAGCCGTGAGCATGTATGATAGCATGCATGATTCAGCATGTTTTCTGAGTCATCACTAGGTAGCAATGGTGACGGCAATAGTTTTTAGCTCATCTTGAATGTAAGAATTTCTCCTTGAAGGTAAGATTATTATTGATGTTAGGCTTAGGCTCTATCTCTATCTCTGTTTATGATCCATAATAAACATCTAAAAAAACTTTTCCAAACATCTAAAAAAACTTTTCCAAATGGTTTTTATATTTAATATGTGGATTAAATATGTCCATAAGTGGCCATGAAATTAGCCCCTGTGATATGGGCTACAAAGAACTTCTGACAGTATATAAATTTCCATGATAATATACCTAAAGCAGTTTTCTGCCAGACTGGGTTAAATTTGTGCTTGTTTGCTTAATAAATATTTACTAGGCACCAACTCTATGCAGGTCCTATTCTTGGTATTGAGGAAAGGCAAAATTTTTGTTCTTGTGGAGTTGTCTTCTAGGAGGAGGAGACAGGCAATAAACACAAAAGTAAACTTGATAATTTTAGATGGCATTTTTAAGAAAATAATAAAAAACACCTATTGGTATTGTGATGATTTATATGTGTCAAACTGTCTTTTGGTTAGTTTTGCTAATGATTTCGCTACCACTGCTGTGATTTTGCCGCTAGCTTTAGAGAATTTTCCTTTGTTCTCTCTGGAGCCAAAATCTGTCAGTTGAAGTAGAGAGAAAACTCACCCTATTCCCCTTTTCTTGCAGGTGGGGCATAGAACTTCTTAAGTTCCTTCAAAATGAGATAATTGGTGTGAAATGTTATTGAAAGGCAGATGCTTTACTTACTTTTGTTAATCCCTTTTGTTATTAATCTAGATCTTTAGAAACATGTAAACAATGTTAACGCCTATAGGGTTTATGAGAGATTTTTGATGGGTTTTATTCAGTAAGTCAAAATAGTGTCAAAATGTCAAAGAATATTTGATTTGATATTTTAAGTCTGTAGTGAAATGGACATGGTGTTACATGGTTAAGGCTTTTTTTTTTTTTTCCAAAAATTACTTGGTATGAGAATGATAATTAATTCCATGCCTTTGCTAATATTACCCAATAGTATTCTGCAGACAGACCCTGTTGATAAAAAAAGTTCCCGGTGGAGGTATCTACAATGCAAAAGAAGGTAGAAAAGATAGAAAAAGTCCTATTTTTCAGAAATTTGGTACATCTGATGATATCACATTTTAAGAAATAAGTATTCCATATTAATTATAGTACACTTCATGTTGGTTATAAATCCTGTTTTTTCCTCATAAGAAAAGAATATAAATTCTGCTTAACAATGGAATACTCAGCAAGTGTTTTTCTCTCTCTTAGCCATCTAGGTATAAAAAGAAGATTCAGGGTCATTACATTTTAGCTAAAGCAGTATGTTTTGAAGTTTCCATGTTGTAGTTTTCAAGTTATGGCTGGTTTATACAGTTTAAGGGCTGTTTTTATTAAGATGATTATATGGTAGTTTATTTAAAAGGCAAAAAGGAATGCCAACGTAAGACTGCAAATATTTACTTCAACATTTAAAGTCCGTAAACAGCTCAATTCAGGTAACATGTTGCTGCATGATTAATGAAAGCTGAGTTTCCTTTAACTGTACTTAGAAAGAATACTGTTGAAATGAGAAAAATACAGTAACTATTATGTTTTGTTTTCAAAGACTTGTAGTTTAGTAAAGGCATTATAATTGCATTGCAGCCTTCCAGAGGAAAGACAGAAACAGATAAAGAATATGAGAATTTACCAGAAAAAAGGAGAGAGGGAGAGAGAATAGACACAAAAATAAAAGAAAGAAGAAAGGGGGGAAGTGAAGAGATAAGCAAAGAAAGGGAAGGAAAGGAAATAGGGACCACATAAAGTAGTCTCTGTATCCTCACAGCTCATTAATTAATTCATTCGTTCAAATATTAGTGTGCTAATCCTAAAACTTTGGGCAAATAAATTAACCTCTTAACCCAGGTTCTGAAAGAAAAAAGATTTTATAAAAGGTAAGAAAAGAAGGGGCCTCCCTGGTAGCTCAGGGGTTAAGTCTTAGCACTGTGAAGCTATCAGCAGCCACTGAGGCATGAATTCGATCCTAAGCCAGGGAGCTAACCCATATGGCGCAGCAGACCTCTCCTGTCTTGCCCGTTGCTTCCCTCAGCAGTATATTTCAGTAGATCCACCTGTTCTGCTCCCTGCTCTGTCTCTGGTGAATCCTCTCCCCACCCCCTGCACCTCTGGCCTATACCCCAGTTCTTCTATACATAAATAAATAAAATAAATCTTAAATAAAAAAGGCAAGAAAGGAAACTGGAGTTGATCATAATTCTGGCTCTTCGTTTTTGTGAGGCTTAAACAACATAACATATATGAAAGTGCTTTTATAAAATTGTCTACAAAAGAAAGTTCTCTTTAGGTGCCATTGATAAAAGGCCCATTTACCATCTTATTTCTAAAACCATAATTGAGATATTTCAAGTGACTGCCAACTGGACTCAGGCCCAGGAGCACGGAGACTAAGAATATCTTTCTTTTATGTTGTGAGAAAGCTTGCAGTGTCCTAGTACACCAGTTGGGTGTGTGAAGGTGGAGTATGAGTCCAATAATATATCTTTGATTATTGTCCATGGCAAAAATGAATGACTGTAGTTTTATATATTTAAGATCTGATAATGCATTGCTCGGGAAGAAATTTGGTTGGTGATTCATTCTACAAGTCCAGAAAAGATCCTATTATGGAAGCTGATTCACCTAATTCAAGGTCAGTATCAAATAATTACAGAGGCTGCATCCTTTTCATCCAGGCCATAGCGTGCGCCCATCTCTGTGTTCAGACTCTCAAGCATATTCCCATTTCACTCTCATAGCAGCCACAATGAAGTGGGCAATAAGATCTACATTTAGCTATTGAAAAAAGCAACCTTTTGAGAATTTAAGCACATTTTAAAAAGATACACTTAGAAGACTTTTTAAAAAAATAAAATAAAACATGTACTTTCCCCCTACCTCTTTGGCAATGAATTATCACCTTTGCTTTCTATTGAGAGTTACTCCTTAAAAAGACTACCTTAAAAGCAGTTACATTAATTAGTGGGAAAATGTTTACTGAAATTTTTTACTTCCTCTTTACCTCTGTACAAAAACATCATGTAAAACTGTGTATTTCAAAATGTAAAAAGTAGTATTTATAAGGAATTTCACAATTAAAAAGTATCATTTTCTTATTTGCTGAATAACAGGAAAGCTTGTTACATGGGATAAATATTTTTCATCGGTTCTGACAAGTAAGTGTTAATAGTCTATGATATCTGGACTCAGGATTTATTTTATGATCATTGTTTATAATTAATGTTATAGGTAGAGTAAAAAATCTTTTTTCCTCCCCCAGAACCCCTCTTATTTAAGTTGATGGTGCTGCTTCCGTTCCACCCCTCCATTCCACTCCATCCAAAGTTCGTGGGACCTGTTAGTCTCTTTCAGGGATTTCTCGCCATTTTTCAAGATTAATGCATTCCTTTTTCTTCCGTAGTTTTCCCAAAGCTCTTCCCTGGTGGCCTGAAGTACAGGGAACTGTAATGGGGAATAGGTTACTGAAAACTTGGATTTTCCTTATAAGAAAATTCTTGTAGCAGAGTACAATAAAAGGAGGGTGCAGACACAGTGATTAGCTTAGGTAACGAAGAAATGAATTAATAGCTTGTGTGGTGAAGTGAGAAATTTTTTTCTGAGTAAATGGTATTTGTTGAGTGCAAGCGTGAAGAAGCTGCAGTTAAATTTTTTTTTCCTCCTAAATATGTTTGTTCTTGGCTATTACTATTATTTTTTGGAGTGAATTGCAAATTAAGCACTGGGAGAAATTCAAGATGTTATAATGAAAAAGGAAGATAAATAAGGCCAGGTTGGGGAGCTAATTGTTGTTATTTAAAACTGATGGACTACATTGAATATGATTAGTTCTTATTTATTAATTAAATTTTTTTCTTACATCATTGAAGTCCCCATAGTTCTCCCACCACCATTCACCTGTCAACTATCACCATATTCCCTTGTGTTCACCCCTCCCCTGCTTTATACCCCTCTCCTGCCCCTGCCCTTGTTGTATGCCTCAGTTCTGTCCTCAGCTTGCTAGTTTTGACTTTTTCTTGACCTTTTGTTTGGTTTCTCTGTATTCCACAAATAAATGAGACCATCTGGTATTTAGCTTTTTCCTTTTGATTAATTTTGTGAATATGCCAAGTTCTTTTGAATGTACAGAAATACTGTCCCTATCACTTAACAACTAACATTTTCAGTAAACATGTATCACATTTTTGCATGTTACTACCCATATTGCCAATATTTAAACTTGTTTAGTTTGAGGAATTTCCTTTTACTTTTCTTTCCCTCCATTTTTTGAAGAGTCATTCCTTTTCTCTTTTAACAAAAATAGACTATGAACAAATGTCATCATACATGTCTGTATTATTGGGTTGAATGTTGGTAATTAAAACACTGTCTTTTTTTTTTTAAGGTTATTTATGCATACAAGGCTGGGGTGTAGGCCAGAAGTGTTGGGGGTGAGAGGATTCACCAGAGACAGTGTGGGGAGCAGAACAGGTGGATCTATTGAGATACACTGCTGAGGGGAGCAGCGGGTGAGACAGGAGAAGTCTGCTGTGCCATGCGGGTCAGCTCCCTGGTGGAGGATTGAACTCCTGCTGCAGTGGCTTTGGATAGTTTCATAGTGCTGAGACTTAAATCCTTGTGCCACCAGGGAGGTCCTAAAACACTATCTTTATCCTGTGATTCTTGTTAGAGCAGGTTAGGTGGAGTATCCCCCACCTTGAAACTGTTCAGTGTGTTTGCTTTTCCACTGGGTAGTGTATAGGCTGGTCTCTGTAATTTAGACTAAAATCAAAGATACTGTTTGAACTGTAACACACAAGATTTATGTTAACTATAAACATATGAAAAATATTCTTAAATAAGACAATTTTTTGCCTATTAAACTGCCAAAAATTACATGTAAAACAATTTGGCAGCAAAGATCCTCATAAAATGCTTATGGGAACAGAACTTCTGTCCACCATGAGGGAAACTTAGAGACACAGCTCTGGCAGTAAGCCCACTGCCCCCTCCCAACTCCTCCATCCCATCCACAAGTGGTTCTCAAAATTTGGCATGCATTTTTATCACCCAGAAAGTTTGTTTAAAAATGTGATTGCTGGCTCCACTCAATTTGTGAGTCAGTAAGTCTGGGAGGATATCTGAGAGTTTTCATTTCCAGAAAGTTCCCAGGTTATGGTGACCTTGATAGTCAGGACCAACTTTAAGAACTAGGGCCATATGTTAGTGGTTCTCAAATCTGGTTGTACCTAGGGATCTTAAAAGAATACCATTGCCAAAAACTACTCGTGTTCATGCACCCAATTCAGTTGGGTGGGGTAAGGGCCCAGATATGTGTATCATATAAAAGTTCTTTATAAATGTTAAGATTTTTTTTTATAATGTATGTTTTTATTGTTATTTATGTCTTTTACATTTTGCATTCCCCTTGGGTAGCCCACCACCAATTCACCCGTGATCCATCTCCATGGTCCCTTGTATTCTCCTCTCTTCCATTTTGTGCCCTTTCCCTTCCCTCCCTCCGCCTCACTCCTCCCCCCCC